>APFE031248459.1:0-35188 GCA_000404065.3 Pinus taeda
TCTTGAGATATATATAAAAATATGTATATTTTCTAATAATTAATCATAAATTCACTTGTAATACAAAAATGAATAAAACGGAAAATAAGAAGGTGAAACCCAAATGTATGTATGAAAATGATATGATAAAGGGTTAATGGGACGATGAGATGTAAGAAAAAGGTGGATGAAAATATGACATTTCTGAGTCCCAACAAGACCTCTAATATGGGTTTGATCATTTAGATTTTCCTATTGTTCTTCTTTACTTGATTGGATCAGCCTAGAAACACCAAAACATAAATACCTGAGCGTAGGAATGAGGTTTCTAGAATAGACATGTAGATCATGGTTTGACACAAGGATTTCCTTACGCAAGAATCATATTTTCCGTCAAAACATCATCGACCAAAATGTGTAACCAAGACAAGGAAGAAGGACAAAGAGTTAGCTAAACATTGCAGTGTCACTAAGTCCTTTTCTATTTTTCCACACAGCCTTTCGATCCCAAATAGGACACCCTTCATGCAAAGTCTCATTAAACAAAACACAAGAAGGAAACAAAACTAGGAGGACAAAACAAAATGAGGCTAACCGAAAAGATGATGTGAAACCAAAATGAGAAAACACAAGACAAACTACAGAAAATGAATGCAAGATGAATGTGTAGGTAAACTAATATGCAACTGGACCTACTCCTAACCTAACCAACTAGAAGGTCAAGGTCATGTATAATGAAATTTCCAATGTAACCACTATAGTTGTTCCCGAACTACAATCATAAAGATATGATCGATTAAAACTGAGATAAAATAATGTGCAACAGAAAATATAAGAGATTGAATATTATGCACAACAAATTGAAGGTATTTCCTGTCAACAGAAAGATATGTCATAACCACTACTTCTAGCCATTTCACACTCTTACCTTTTTTCTGAAAATCGTAAGAAGACAAACATCAGGGGATTCTTGCAAATGTATCTTCATCTACACTGTACTCCTTAGAAAGCATGAGAAAAGGATTAAACGTGTTATTTACGATCAAGATTTCCAGGTATGATTGCTCTAGCCATTCAAATATTGGATCATGAAACTCGAAATAGTCCTCTTGAAAATCATGAAATCTTTGAAAATATGAATTTGCAATTAAAAGTGTGGGATCTGGATGAGAATCTTTTAAGGGAAAATGAATCTGATCATATTCAGAATACTTGTCAATATAGTGAGGGCCTGACATAACCATCAATGAAGGTTGAAGTGTCTCAGTTGCTTGACAAGTATATGAATGGTGAGATAAACCATAAATATTAATTGATGTGAAACAACTGTCATCAAATATACTGGTGGGAAAATGATCAAAACGAATGACAGTTAATATTTTGATTAGATGGAATATTTGTGGAAAGAGATTATTGGTTATAAGATAACAAATGTAGATCATTTTGAACATATTTACAAATGCCTTGAACAAAAGAATCATCTTCCTTGCATGATAAATGTAACAAATGATTTCCTTGTGCCTGGTCACATGTTGTACGAGCATGATAATCATTGAAAGAAGTGAAAAGGAATGTCAATACAACAAACACATGAGACCAGTTACGATATAGTGAATGAATAAGAGTTTGATTAGCACAATAAATCATGCATTAATTACAACTCAGGAGGATTTCAAGTGCGATGAAGGAAAATATTCACGATATAACATTCACAAGAAAAAACAGGATTTGACTATTCTGAAATGAATTTTATAGGTGTGATTGCTTCGGCCAAAGATGATTTTAGAAATGGTTAACTTCATAGTTCCATGATTCTGTGAGAGATACACATTCCAAACCCAAGTTTGATACAATATATTTGCTCGAAGATGAATCAAATGAGGAAGGTTCTCGAATCCGATCAGAAACAAAATCTTTACAACTCCAAAGACTACATCTAAAATATCAAACATATTTGAAGAAGAAATTTTCATCGAGTGAAACCATGCAAAGAGAAGGATTTTGCGAGAGAAACTAGACCTGACTTAGTTCAGGGACCTCACCAGATTCACGAGATCCTGTCATGACCATAAACGGAATTTGAAGTGCCTCGACTCCCTGAAAAGTCTTGAAACTTTCAAGGATTGTAAAATCGCATTTTGAAGATTGAACAAGATCATGCATGGTGTGAGGGTAGTTACTACCATTGATTTAAATATGATTGCTACTAACCAAATGGTAGCCATATTTATCACTGATTTGATCATATTTTACCATAATAACCAGATCAAGTCGAAAGATTATCCCAATCGCAAATCTGAAGATGACTGAAGCAGGGAAATTTCATGAGCAAGTTGATTTGAAGAATTATCTTCAAGAAAAAAAATATGATGAGGGATGGAAAGAATACTCAATGATTTGATTTCTTTCATTTTCATCTTGGATAATCTCACCACCTTTCTTAAATTGAAAATTTAAGTCTTCATATGGAGAACTTGAGGAGTGTGGAGTATATTCATTGCAAGTTGATGCATTACAAACAAGAGAGCACAAGGGATACTGAGATAAAGAGTAAGTTTCGATAAGAAAAGTTTCTTGGGCTGGATCAGGTTATAGATCTAATTTAGTCAAATCAACATCTTCCGGAGGAACCAAAAGATGAGTTGGTACACTTGGGAATACATCATCCCATATAATAATGAAGCCATAATCATCAAGATGATAGTTATCCAAGACTTCATATTGATCAAGAAAGTCAATTCTATTTGATTCATCACCGATATCCTTAGATTTATTATCATCCAAGAGTGAAGCAACACCATCTTCACATAGAGGACTCTGTAAAAGGGAAGAAAGATCGAAAGAATCCTCACCTTCTTGCTCCTCTACCTACGAAATGTGACTACTTTGCACATGTTCATTTCTTAAACTTGGAAGAGATTGATTGGGAAAATTGAGGGGCAAGGGGTCATGAGAAAGGGATGGTATAGGATGACAAGTATCCAAGTAAGATTCAAGATTTAAATTATGAGAAGTAATATCATCTTGAGAAATGGAGAAATTAGTCTTAACTGTAGGCTTCATGAACCATTCCAATATTTCCTCCAAGGGATCTGAATCATGAAAAGCGCAAGGGGAATGATAAGGTGGATTTGGAATTTTATGAGCATATTTCCCAACTTTATTATCATCGCAAGGAGGAACTCTCGTTGGAACTGGAAAAGGAGGACAAGGAACAAAAGGAGTAGTATGTTCCTCCTTTGAAATTCGAGGTGTCTCGTGATTTACAAGAGTTGGGGAAGTAAAAATAGCAACGGGTTCAGATTCACCATGCAAAGATACATGAACCAAACACTTAAACTTTTGTTTAGATAAATCCCAATCTGTGTCTTCTCCCAAAAGTTCATAACAAAGGTGAAGGAATCAATCAGAAGAATTCTCAATTGATTCATTAGACATCATTATTATTTGATTTATTATTTTAAGAAAATATCGGAAATCATACCTATCAAATGCTTTATTAAGCTCCTTCACAAGTTGGTCAAATGAATAGATATAAGCAGTGGTTAATGTATGATACCATCTCTTAATACAACCTTCAAATGTGGGGGTGATCTATCTAGCCATGACCTTGCAATGTATTCCATTAGAAAGGTAAAAACGAACAAATTGAAACAAATGTTCACAAAGAGTTAATTCACCCTCACCATCATACTTAAATTGGGACAGGTTATGGAAAACTTCAGTGGGGATGGTAATATTAAGCTCTTTAGAAAAGCATCTTGGTATTATGATTTGGGAAAGAGATATTTTGGATAAGATATTCAAAGCATACTCAGCGGGCACATCCTATCATATGGCCCTCCTTCTAGCACCATTTTTCACGATGTTGGAAATCTATCAACCAAGGTGGTCTCCCCAATGTGAAGTCCCAATTAGACCTCAAACCATTTGGAATAGGAGCCCCATCTGGAATATCGGCCCGACTGCCATAAAATCTTATAGATTTGCCTTGGATACAAAGTTTAGCACAAGAGAGTAATACACAGGCATTTTCGGATCAAAAAGTGAGTATGCCTTGTGAAATGTTCATCTGTGGAAAGTATCAAGGTCCTTCTACCGAAAGGGAGAGAAAAGTGGGCCCTTTAAAGACAAGTAATAGTATTAATCTAGAAAAGTAACATGAGCATATACATATGAATGAATCATTGATCAACCAACTGTTTTTGGGAAAACTAGTGTCTTTTCGATCGACTAGCCCTCTAGGATTGGCATCTATCCTAGAAACAAAAAATCAAAGCAATTTGGGATTTCTTCTATGTATGATAGATAAGGGAGAGGTAAAGAACCAACCTGAATCTTCTGCTTAACTCCTTACTTGATCTCTCTCCCCCTTGACAGAGCTTGCAACTCCTCTCTTACTTATCCCGCTTAGAGAATACCTGTAGAAACATAGCGACAAAACACCATCAAAGCATCTTGATCTATTATATCATAATCATTGCAGAATCAGAAATACAATGAACATACAATGGCATTCACAAATAATAGCATTCACAATTGCACAATTGTATGGAAGAAAACTCAAAGAACTTTATTAAATATAAGGGATAATTACAACCCAGGTGTTTGATCCAACATCATCCTCCCAGCATCAAAGCCCTCTTTACCTCATGAAAAGCAAGATCACACCAACAATACAATGCTCTTTCTCAACCACAAACTATCAGCTCTTCCTTGCAAATTACAAAATTCCAGCCTCTAGATCTCTCAGATGAGGGATCCATTGATAGATGTGTGCAAGGGTGTGAGTCATCTCTAGGGTTTTGATTAGTGTCATTCCACTTGTTGTTTTTGGTTCCACTTGGAGATTTCTTGGATCTCTTACTCATCCCTAGGTGAATTCAGAGAGGCAAGTGTCATGGAGAAGTTTCTAGAATATTCCATGAGTATCCACTTAGCAAACTGTCTCGGACATTTGTCCATCCTCACTCATCGCACCCTATACAAGGCCTCATCAGTATGCATCGCACCTGCCTAGTGTAGCAATCAATATGCATCTCACCCTGACAGTGGAGCAGTCAGTATGGTCCTGTTTTGGCCAGTTCTGTATGGTTTTTCAGGTGGAACTTTCAGGGAATGATGTAATCAGTTGACCATGATCCTGTAAGGTATGAAGCAACACTTTTAGGGGTTAAATAGCCCTAGTTTATCGACATATAATATTAGGGTTGTAATGCCTAAATATGTCTATAACAGTTGCCCCCTAAAGCATGAAGTCGTAAATCTTTGATGTCGGGTGAAATGCTTTATCATAAGGATCTGAGGTTTTAGAAACTGGAAGGTGACCTGTATAAGATACAATACAATACATCATCATAATATAATTTTCATGATCTAGTTGAGGCAGACATTCCCATTCTCAACTTTATAAATTCATTTCATGTACATAGAAAAGATAGTCATCTGCATATGCAGATTGGTGATTCTTCAAATGTAGATTCATCATCCTTGGCTCGGATGACCATCTATGCAGCTTTTGCGTACATTTGATGTCTCTATATCCCTGAATATATCGCAGCCCGGATAGATGAAACTAGATCTGGGGTCTTCAATCTCATTCAATCATCGCTCGATGTACAAGTCGATCCATGTGAAGAGATATTCTGAAGTTGAACATGGAAAGACATCGCTTGATTACCAGCCAATAATGTGAGCAGTTAACAGACACGAGAGGAATCATTGATAATGATAATGACCTTCAAGGTACTACAGTACAATTCACGTGGTGTGAATATATGATCCGATGTCGAACACCACGCAAAATCTTTCGGTCGAAGGCCATTGATGTCAACTTGTCGCCGGAAGTGAGAAAATTGCCATTGAGGCATGCAAGCTTCAAAGTACTAAAAGGGTTTGTTTCTAAGTCAACTTCTTGGATAATGAGCTGATGTCAACAAGAAGTGACCTGTCGTAGGAGGGCCTTAATGTATCCCACATCTACAACACGAAACGAAGCAAATGATTTTCTGGAGGTGAAAATGATCTGACGACACAAGGTTCAGGAATGGCGATCATGAAAAATGGAGGGTGAAGGTATTGCAATGGATGAGGCATCAACTGGATGGTGATTTCTCAACCGAATGACTTCTCTTGAACATATCGGTGACACTGAGATGGATTGGTAGCGTTAACCCCAATATATGGATGGTGTGGAATACCAATGGTGAAATGACCGGTGAACGAAATAACCCAACCTGACTCAATCAAGGTGATGGAGTGAAAGTGTCATGTTCAAGAGCGACTTGCTACCATAAAATTCTTCAAGTTTTCTTCCCTTTTTCCCCAGTCATTGTTGACCAGTACCTCTTTGTTTTTGTCAAGCTTGAGGAGGATAACATATGCTTGTTCTATAATTTACCCTTCCCGGCAAACTAGTCGCTATGTTTTAGCGAGTCTAGCGACAGTGAAACTCATTTTTTTCTAGGTGGACAAGTTTGTCTCTATTGTTGTAACAAGTTTAACGAAAAATACAACTCGGTCATTTTCATGTTTAGAGAGTTTGAAAAAGGATGAAAAGGAAACTCCAATAATTCTTTTTCTTAGCATAATCCCTTAAGTCCGAAAAAGGATAAAATAATACGAAAGGGATGACTTTTCGATCACTTTAGCGAGCCGAAAAGACAAGCGTTCGAACTTTTTCATGAGATAATCCCTTAGTTCTAAAAAAGATTAAAATATACAAGAGGGATGGCACTTCCAATCACTTTAGCAAGCTGGAAAGGCCAATAGCTCGGCAACCTTTTCATATTTAACTAGTTTGAAAAGAGTTTAAAGGAGACTTGTTTTTTATGAACGAGTGGTGTTTAGGGTAGCAACTAGTTTTGGGTGTTGAAAATGCAACAAGATGATGGAGCTTAGTGAAAAGAAGTCGCCTTCACTAAGTGGTTCCACAAGCTATTTTTGGCGCAAAGCCTATTTTTAGACTATGTCTACTTTTAAACATATGGGTCATGGTCTATGAGTTATAGGATGCTATTTATGGATGATTCGTCATGTTGGTAAAAATAGATGGACCTCTATTTTTAGACATATGGGCAGAGTCTATTTTTAGACTGCCAGTCTAAATATAGAACAGTCGAATATTATTAGCTCTTAATAATATTTGGACTATAAACATTATCTTAACCTCTTGCAGCACTTTAGTTCGAGCTACAAATGTGGCACATGCAACTGCCAGAAGGAAATACGCTTTTCTTACGGGTTAGCTGAGCTATTGCATGAAGGACTTCAGTTAGAACTCAAGTGATTGAGTTTGGTGGAGTTGAATGAGGAGTTGATGGAATAGTGTTCAGTTTGACTTAGTTGAACTAGTTGTATTTAGTCTAACTAAAACATTCACTAGTGATGAGTGGTGTGAATTAATTATTAATTAATTCACTAATTATTAACTCATAAATCAACTAAAGAATACATCAGTTAACTCAATGCATGGACAGTTCAGTGGAGACAAGTGTGAGAGGTGGGTGAAAGGGCAAGACAACTGTCAGTTGTGACTATAGTTGGGCATGAATTTGCACAACAGTGGATTGAGATTGCCAATGAAGGATTCGTAGTGCAAACAAGGGAATACGAGTTTGGCATCACCATTTCTCATCTATTCTCATGCAGGATGCGCAGTGGAGTGGCAAGCAACGGAGGAAATTGAACCTGTGATGGATCAGATCTAAGCTATTTGGTGTGTAACAGGTGGAGATAGTATGAGTACTTGCAAGGAGTAGTACTATGTATGGTTACATGTTCTCAATCAATATAATATACAGATAGTTGGGGGTTTTCAGCTGTATGCTTTCCCCGGTACATACTGTGTTGATATGTGTGATTGATGTTTCAATGTGCGCATGCGAATGTTTCTGATTCCGCAAAATTGATAATCAATAGTAGAGGAGGTTATGTATTATGCATGCATTTCGCAAATAGTGTATAATTAGGATAATCTCTGTGAATAAGTGTTATATTATTCAAAATTTCTACACTGGGTAGTCTTGGAACTTCTCAAAACATGGTGATATGAAGAGGTTGGCTAACAAGACCACTCGTCGCAGTTGTTCCTCAAAAGGGTAAACAATCAAGTGGAAGTGTATGATCGACCAAAAGGATGGAGGTGATGGCAAGAACACAAACAAGGCTCGAAAGGCTGATAGGATGGCAATCACAAAGGTTATTTACCAAAGGTGGGTTCATTTTTTAACGAGCTTGAATCATGCGATGACATATGCTCAAATTTTATGTTTTCTTTTTATGCGAACTAGAAATGACAAAACTAAAAAAACTAGAAAAGACACAACTAAAAAGCTAGAAAAACTAAAAAGATAAGGAACTATTGAGATTAGGTAGGATAGTTTTATCTGCGGTTAGAAAAAACACTTCCTTTGCTTCATCCGCAGTGCGGACGAAGGTGAATGGTGGGTCGAACCAATCACCTAACCTAAGAAGTTAAAAAGCTAAAAGGCTAAAAAGCTAAAAAGGCTAGAAAATGAAATCAAAAAAGGTTTGCTTGCCCCTAGCATGATGAAAAAGAAAGTCTCCAGTAACCATATGGAAATTACTGTGGTTAAGCAAGATGGTTTTTGTCAGCAGTTAGATAAAACACTTCCTTGGCTTTGTCCACCAAATAGACAAAGGTGAATGGTGTGTCAGACCAATCACTTAACTTATAGGGAAACCTATCTTTTCAGTTGGGTTCGTCCGCCAAATAGACAAGGGCGCATGCCCCCTAAGCTTTGTTACATTCACCAGACTACTCACGGTAATTAGGTGGATGGAATGAAGGTTGAAGAGACACTCTCGACACAAAAGGACCATTTAGGGATGATGATCGACTTGGAGCTATGCTCAAACCAGGGAATGAAAGTTGGTCAACAGTGACAATTTTGTCTTCATTCGGGAAACACATCACTCGAAAGAGTGTTGAAACAATAGCTTCCATGTTATAAACATAGTCACGTCTAAGGAGTATATTGTAATCTAACAGTCCTTAGACTACCATCACATTCAACTAAACGGTTTTCCTTCCCAAAGTAATCGGTAACTTAGGAAATATCCCTAACAATTGACTGGTCCCTTTGTTAAAGCCTAACAAATTTTGTGTGACGGGCATAAGCGATGGCGAACCAAGCACTTTCCAAGCAGTTGAGGAAAGGATACTCATTGATGCCCCTTCATCTATGATAGTGCCAAACATGATCATTTTGTAAACTTGTACTATGATCCGGAATGGTACATTAGAAGGAAGGCAGGATCTTGCTAGTCGATTCCAATCAAAGGAAGTGACTAGACTACTTGGAGGGGGTATTGAATAAATGTTTGAATTAACCCCTTGAGTAGCGGGAACTATGGGATTCTATTCCTGTTGTGAAAGAATGGGTAGATTGCCCCCAAGTTAATCGGACTCTGAAGTGATGAAAAGAATTTGAACAGTATCATTCTCACTCTCTTCGGGAAGGGTATGATCTTATGAAGGTAAAATTGGGTCGACTACCATCTCGACCTGTTGAATTTGTTCCAGTATGGACTCAGAAGATTCGTTTTCATCGATAGGTGTTTTGACCGACGATTGAGTTATGTGAGTGGAATTTTCAACTAGTAAAGGACTTGGGGAGAGTTTCCTATATCTAGATGGAAGTCGTTGCAGTCAAGCAGGACGGTTATGCAAGACTCTTTTGGCTTCATCCAAAAAAGGACAACGGGTAAGGGTATGGTCCCCTTCACATAACCTACATGGAATTTTGACCTTTCCTTTCTGTCCACTATTACTAGTTGATAGTGTGTTGTCAACATGACCACCAAAGGTTGATAACACCGGTTGGTGTGAACAAGTGGACCATTCTCTCAAGATCCAAGGAATGCACGAACATTCTCGTTGAAAATGGTCTCCTCTACAAATTATGCATGGAGATCTGGGTTTGGAAAGCTTAGTGTACATATTTTCACTAGATGTTACATGTTTGCCCCCTTGCTGAATTGGCTTCTTCTTCTTTTCCTTTCCTTTCTTCTTCTTCTGAGCCACCTGGTTACTAGCATCACTACTTTCACCAAGAAAAGAGGAAGAAGGGGAGGGAGAAACAAATGAAGAAGAAGGTGAAGGGTCAACTTCAGTATCAACTGGATGTTGATTCGATTATGGAGGAATCATGGTATTTTGAACGACAGAGGTTGAGAATAGCCAGACTGGTAGGCCAATTGTGATTCCCGGAAGGGACAATGTAGCCATATACGGAGCACCAATATTTCCCCAAGAAGAAAATGGACTAAGATTCTCCTCAAAAGGGATTCCTTGATTGGTGGACTCCATTATCTCAACCTAAGATCAACGAAGGAACAGGGATTTTACTCCGAATTTGATAAATTTTAATGACTCTTTGACGCAACTTTTCTTTTTCAATTTTTAAGAGTCGAGAAAAAGCTAAAGATGAATCTAGTCCCCTTCAATTTTTAATGAGCCTGAAGTGACAAGTGCTCAGATGGATCTTTTCTTTTAAAGAGTTGAAAAGGAACAAAAGTGACTACTCTGGAAATCTAGACAGAGGGATTACCAAACCAATCGCAAAACTGCAATATACACCTTGGTGATAAATTAAAGAGAAATTTCCAAGGACTTATGTATGACAGTCAATCTTCCCGAATGTTGTGTTCAGTGCATTGCGATCAATAGGGCAGCAGACATAGCTTCCTATGGATAAAGGATGTAAGCCTATTGTGGTATCCCAATATATACTCGACGGTATGGGGAGCACAAGTCTGTGCTAGCACTTGTCGCATCAAAGAGGAGGAATCACCCATCCTTCGATGGAAACAATAGTTACTAGATTTTACGACACTGGAACATGTATCTAGCCTAGATCTCTAGATGTGTTGCATTAGGTTCCAAAGCATTGTTAGGTTCATTGAGATTTATTTTATAGTTGATCTTGTTTAAAAGTTTTCTTTTCAATGGTTCGCCGCATGATGTTGATTTGAAAATCCTAAAAAATGAAATCTACAATGATAAGCAATCATTGTTTATTTTGATCAATGAAACTCCTAGCTACTAGGGAAAGAAAATTACGATTCTTTCAAACAAAGAGCAAAGAGCACACACTAAATGCACTTTGATAAATCATTTTTCGCACACAAGCTAAATGCAAATGAAAATGCATGTATTTTTTTTCATTCCCTTAATGTGAGAAATGCCAAAAAGGAAAACTAAGTATAGCATAGATCTAAAATATTTCATTCAAAACGACATTTTCGAAAATTTCTTTTTCAAAATAGAAAGGAAGACTAAACAACACTTTTCAATTTCGAATATAAAATGTTTTTGACACTTCGAATAACAACAAATCAAATCAAATACATGACAAAAAGTTGAATCGACTATTTAGAGAAGGAAGAATCGACAACACTTCTCTTTTTGACACAAAACGACAGTTACGACACTTTTTGTACCAAAACAACAGATCGATTTAAGCAACTTTTCGACAAAGGATTGTAAATGATGGACAAATACATAAAAACATTTACTAATCCTAATCAATGGAGGCTGATCTATGTAATGCAAGTAGGCTTCAGTAATGATGTATTGTTCATAAGCAGCCTAAATAGAACTGAAAACAAGGACAAAAAACCCCAAATTTCAAGAAGGGAAATAGGCTTAGTCAGTCGTCACACCTGGGCTTCACAGAAACAAGTATGAATCGCACCTGCTACACTCGGGAAGTGCGATGCATACTGGTTGACAATGATAGACAGTGTGATGGGCCAGGGAGAGTAACTGAGGTGGGTTTTGGCTCAAATTTGCAGCTAATTTCAGTTATTTAAGTTGAGCTATGATGGACAGTAAAGAGAAAATTACAAAGGAATTATCTTGGGAGGTTATTGAGCTACAAAAATGGCATCTAGAATGCTTGTAAGTCAAATGTTCAATTCATAAACTAAACCAGAGATTGACTGAAGCAGCATTCATCTACTATGCAATTGCAGAGCAAGAGCATTTCGAAGGCTATCTGGCTAACTTCAGGCTCCGTCTATAGTTTATAAAAAAACAACAACAACAATCAAACATCTATTCGATCCCCAGTGGAGGCACCATTTTGTTTCCAGGAAAACTAGTGTCTTTTCAATCAACTAGCCCTCTAGGATTGGTAGCTCTCCTAGAAACAAACAATCAAAGCAATTTGGGATTTCTTCTATGTATGATAGATAATAGAGAGGCAAAGGAACCAACCTGAATCTTCCACTTAACTCCTTGCTTGATCTCTCGCCCCCTTGACAGAGCTTGCAACTCCTCTCCTACTTATCCTACTTAGAGAATACCTGTATAAACACAGCGACAAAACACCATCAAAGCATCTTGATCTACTATATCATAATCATTGCAGAATTAGAAATACAATGAACATACAATGGCATTCACAAATAATAACATTCACAATTGCATAGTTGTACGGAAGAAAACTCAAAAAAAATTATTAAATAGAAGGGAGAATTACAACCCAGCTGTCTAATCCAACATCATCCTCCCAGCATCAAACCCCTCTTCACCTCATGAAAAGAAAGATCACACCAACAATACAATGCTCTTTCTCAACCACAAACTATCAGCACTTCCTTGCAAATTACAAAATTCCAGCCTCTAAATCTCTCAGATGAGGGATCCATTTATAGATGTATGCAAGGGTGTGAGTCATCTCTGGGGTGTTGATTAGTGTAATTCCACTTGTTGTTTTTGGTTCCACTTGGAGATTTCTTGGATCTCTTACTCATCCCTGGGCGAATTCAGAGAGGCAAGTGTCATAGGAGAAGTTTCTAGAAGATTCCATGAGTATCCACTTAGCAAACTGTCTCGAACATCTGTCCATCCTCACTCATCGCACCCTACAGAAGGCCTCATCAGTATGCATCTCACCTGGCTAGTGTAGGAGTCAGTATGCATCGCACCCTGACAGTGGAGCAATCAGTATGGTCTTGTTTTGGCCAGTTTTGGATGGTTTTTCAGGTGGAACTTTTGGGGAATGATGTAATCAGTTGACCATGATCCTTTAGGGTATGAAACAACACTTTTAGGGGTTAAATAGCCCTAGTTTATTGACATACAAGATTGGGGTTGCAGTGCCCAAATATATCTATAACACCAACGAAATAGCTCACAAGGAAGCAATGATTTTTAAAGAAAATACAATGCACCTTCAACAAGATAAGTACCAAAGCCACCAAAATAGTTCAATTTCCATATTACAGATGAAAACAACATACATCACAAACATTCAAAGAATAGTCTTAAAATATTCACGATATATGCATGAAATCATGTTGGCTCAACAAGCTTCTGAATTAAGTAAAAGTTCTAAGATACATCAAGACATTGAACACCACTAACACCAATAGTGGAGCATTAGAGTAGTCACTCGCTCCTCTAAAAAAATTATCTTCCTCTCCAATGCCTGGTAGGAGGAGCCAAATTGAAAAGTTCCTTTATTGCACAATGAGGGTGTATATATATAACAAGTGGAGTGATCCTTCACCTCCCTTGTGACTCTTAGACTACCCTCATGATTGTTCAACTTCTTTATGACCTTTTGACTTCCTACATGACTTTTCACATTACGTGAATGACTCTTAAACTTCCACTTTACATTATATTTCTCCATAATAGAATCTGCATAATCCACAAAATGATGTGGCACATGATGACTCATGACAAGACATTGATGACATGGACTACATGTTGATGTGGTAGTGTCAAGTCACTCTTGGTGCTAGTTTCTTTGTGTCTTCTCAATACATAGAACATGGTCTTTTCTTTCTCTTACATGGGGCTTTTGTGCATAACAAAGGTTAGAGATAAGGTTAAAAGTATAACATTTTAATTATAAATGTTGATATTATGGATTAAACAATATGTATTTAATAAAATATTTAATTAATATCAACAAATTTAATATATTAAAAATATATTTTAACTAAAACTTAATATGAATATTAAGGTTTAATGTTTCTAATTTAATTTATGAAATTAATGAATAAATTATAAATAATATTTATATAATTATAAATATAATTATTTTTTATTATTGTTAAATTAAGTTTTGTTTAAATGGTTATATTAAAAAAATGTGTTAAGTGCATATATTAAATCAATTTTTTTTTATCATATTTATTTTTAATATGCAAATGGTTAATAAATAAATAAATAAATATATAATTATTTATAAATATTTGAAAAATATTTAAAGATTCAAAATAGATTATTTTAAAACTAGTATAATAATTTATTTTTGTTTGTTAGGTTATGTGAGTTCTGAGATGACTCACATAATCTAATTGAGATCACGACCATGTTATTCATTTGCAACCTAGAAGGTACCACTTAACATTAGTCCTTAGAGGTATCCATATGCATAGAAGAGTGAGACTGACCATATCATTCAAGAAATGTTAGAGGCTAGCATCATTCAACCTAGCCAAAGTGCTTTCACTTCATCAATGATGATGGTTACAAAAAGTGATGGTTCATGGTCTTTGTTTCCAGATAAATTAACATCGAGATATTATGGCCCCTATAAGGTGTTGTGCAGGATTGGAAGTGTGGTTTACAAATTGGATTTGCCTCTATCTTCAGAGGTAGATCTAGTATTCCATGTTTCTTGCTTAAAGAAGGTAATCAACAACAAGATCTTAGTTTAAAAGAAGTGAAAAACATACTAAAACCAAAAACAATACTTGAAACAAGGATTAAGCAATTGAGAAATCGAGCAATTAATGAGTACCTCATCAAATGGAAGAAACTACTAGTGGAAGAGGAAAATTGTGAAGATGAGTTATTCATGTGTCGTAGTTAGTCAAGTGTTTAGGAAAATACTTGTTTGAAGGGGAGGGGCATATTAATCCTTATACAAGCCCCATGTTAACCCTAAAACCATTTATTAAGCCCTAGATATTGGATTATTATATTTAAATTGTTATATTGGTATGTGGGCTAGAACTTTCCATTGTAACATTTCATTATAACTATATCCTTTTGTCTCCTATATATATACCAAGGAGATCTAGTCTTAGGATCGTCATATTTTGTATCGTATTGTATTCATTACAAAAAGGAGTTTTTCCCTTCAAATGGATTGTATTCATTGACTTCTTATCATTCTTAAGGCTCAAGGTTCATAACATTGAAAGAGAAAAGCAATACAACCTCATGTTAATAGGTGAAAGACTGACACATCCTAGAAATCTAAAGGGAAATAAGAGAGGTTGAATGTGTCTTAATCATCTACATGAACTTGTACATAAAGTAATTCGATTCCATTAAGGCATGAGCAAAGTGAAAACATTGACTAAAAATTACTTAAATTTTTATGGCAAATGCAAAGATTAAAAATACCCAAATTTCATCATTATCTCTGTCACAATTTTTTTATTGTTAAGTAGATAAATGAACTCCCAATACAACACCTACCTGCACCAAGTAAGACCTTGACAAGAAATTCCACCATAAAAGTCTAGAAGTCCAGAATTATGTTGGAAAGACCTTGACAAGAAATTCCACCATAGAAGTCTAGAAGTCCAAAATTATGTTGGAAAGACCTTGACAAGAAATTCCACCATAGAAGTCTGGAAGTCCAGAATTATGTTGGAAAGGATAAACATGCCAAATAACATTAATGAGATTGAATTGACACTTTATTTTTAATATAAAGTATTATTACAAATTAATTAAATGTACGCTAATAAGAATTTAATGTCTTTAATGTTTAAGTAAAATAACTTTAATTACCAATTGGGTGTGACATAAGATTTAGTGAATGCTTCACCTTTCAGAGGAAGTGTTGATTGAATTGACTAACCATGATAACTTTAACATTTTCAAAGTACTTTATCCATATGTTTTCTTAACCATTTTTACTTTCATTTTACTGGGTTTGAATTATTTTCTATTTGACGCTTGGAGAATGAATTCCTTATTACTTTCATTTGATTTGTGTACAATTATTTTTTAGTAGGCAAATGTATATCTACACACTAAATTCTTAATCATATGTAAGCATGAATATTAAATACAAAACATGAAGAGGTTTAAGGTCTATGATTGTGTGGTGGACCATAATGCATGTGGCCACATGAACCAGTTGAGTATTATTCAAAGGACTTAGTTTTTACAAGATGATATATGTCGACCATGTGAGTGGGCAACAATGTAGTTACAGTTACATCAATAATCTAATCTAAATGACGATCAGGAGCATTAAAAATAAAATAAATCACACATTGAAATCAATCATTATCAAAACAACACTTAATTGATGCTTAGGGGCACGAGTAACCAAAAGGTATATAATGGAATCATGAAATTTATTAGCTTGTGCATAAGGAAATAGTTTTTAAATTAAAATGTTATCGGTGGTTAGTTGAATTATAAAATCAACTAATAAAAATTTTTGAAAGCTTTATAATGCTATGAGGTTTCCCAAAGGTTATAAAATAATTTCTAAATGTCAAAGAGATTCTAAGTAAGAGACTAAATAGGGTAGAGGAGGAGTGATCTGCTCCAAAACATCCAAAGCATCATTACCAATTTGAAACACTTCATTTTAACCAAAAATTTTATATTCTCCGAAAATATAATCATTTATATCCAATCGAGAACACAAAAATTAGTTTTTATATATCCTTTATAATATTATATTTATCGTTCAGCTCTTTTTTTATCATTTTTATTGGCTTCCTTTCTAATTTGTGTATTTATTTTTTTCACATACCTTGTAAAATATCAACAAACCAAAAATAGAGAGGAATGTCTTTTCCAATTTGTGTATGTTCTTTTCTATGTATTTTATATAATTTTTGCAAATCAAAATAAAAATAAAAAGCTACATTTTCTAGTAAATTAATCGAAATTTAACTCCAAGTAAATAAGGTTTAAAAATTATTTTACAAATGTTTAATTATTTTTTTATATGGTAATGTACGAAATTATTTATAGGTAAAAAATAGGTGTGATAGGAGGGGGAGGGGTGTTATATGATCCTAAAGAAGCAAAAGAAGCAATGTATTCATGGGGCCTTGGATGTATGTCAAACATTCTAGCTGAAGCTTATGCCCTTCTTCAAGGGATTCAAATTTTCGGAAAATATCAAGCACCTCTTTCATAGTGCTAGGGGACTCTCTCCTCCAGTTGGTGAGAGGATCTTCTCCAAAAGATAAAGCATTGGCCAATCTCATGAAAAAAAAAAAAAAAAAAAAAAAAAAAAAAATGAAAGGGATAGCCTCAATATTATATTTCCATGTGCTTCGTGAGCATCAAAAGGATGTGGATAAATATGCTAATCAAGTGTACAAACTATGACTGAGTGACTTGATCATAAATGAACATCTCAAGTTCTCCCAAATCCCATAAGACTCATAACTGTGTATTTTAAAAAATAGGTAAATCCTATGAGTCTTAACCATAGGAAGGCCTGTATTAACAAAGAAATTGAAGGACCTGATGGCAACATGACCTCCCCTTGGGAGGATAATCATGCAATTAACAGAGAATATAACACCAACTCATAGAATTCAACCTCAGAAAGCACCCCAAAAGCTATGCATGAAGAGAGTTTACACTTCATACCAAGTAAATTATAGATCAGACCCAAGTCTTGTGGCTTTGTATCAATTTGAGTGATGGTCTCATTATGAACGAAGATGGGAAGGGCACGACCCACAGGTGTGGGATTAATGGAAGGAGGGTGCCACTTCTCTTCGCACATGAGTACAATGAATTAAGGGGGAGTATGAGGCAAGCGAGATGAATCTATAGCGACAAGAAACAATTTTCCTTAGAACAAGGAGCTTTTGTGAGGAGACCAATTTTTTGCTCATTCGACCCAAGCTTGAATTAGAAAGAGCACCCATTATGACAGAGTGTTATAGCACAATACATTATCTAGCTCTAGGATGGGGTGAATTTTTCTCTGTGGTTGGATGCATAACCTCAACATGATGGGAAGGAACATCCCCTCTCCTAAATAGATATATCCTTGAACAACAAGCTTTTCTTGGTCCATTTTCCTTTGCAAATTTGAAATCAATTTGGAAATAGGAACAAGGGTATCACTTTATGTTTCAATTGTATGTTCTTAGGCACAGAATCTGGAAGACATCCTCTCGATGAGGGAATATACCAAGTCCTTCTCAACCTGAGTAATCTTGCATGTGGAGGAGTGGAAGAATTAGTGTTGAGGGAAGGTGAAACATACTCAATAGAGACGGGTGATGAAAGTGGTGTGTTGGGTGAAAATTGTTACTACTTACGCTTGACTAGAGTTTTTAATTCTATTTGGCGTAGAGTGCAATTTGTGAAGAATTGTGGGGAGATAATTACAGGAGGTGGTGGCTGGTATTGGTCACAAAACTAGGGAGAAAGAGATATTTGATACTTGCGGTGTGTATGCAAACATACAACTAGATACTAGACTGTAAATACAAAGTGGAATACTTTCATAAATAGGGGAACAATGAATGATAAGTTAATGAAGATGATAAACCAAATGAATAAGATAATGGGCACCCTTTAACTTGGTTTTCTCACTTTGAATCTAGAGTGCAATGAGAATTTGGCTGCTACAACATATCTCATGGACAAGCAATAGAAGATAGAAGCATGTTTGGCTAAATAGGATGACGAGTTGGATGTGTTTGGGTCATAAAATCAGGGCATGAAACAAGTAATCAAGGTGCTTAAGACACATGTGAATAGCTTGGAGTATTTCCAAAAGGATTTTGCTAGCTCTAGTGCTTGTTATGTTCAAGGTCCTGAATTAAATAATCTTGTTCAAAAAGTGAGTAGGCTCATCGACATAAGAAACTAAGTATTTAAAGTGACATATGAATTGTAAATTTTGTCTTTTGGGTGGCAAGTTTTGTAAGGTATATACCTACAAAACTCCCTTTTTCCAAGTACAACATGAAGTATATCTTGAAAATGTTATTGTTTTGGTACATCAGATGGATAGGGAAGCAATACAAGATGCATAGCCATGTATCTCTAGAAGAAAACGTTGCAAACTCTGCGCAAATTTTAATAAAAAACATATTCTCATTATGGTTTAAAAAAAATGTTGGTAGGAACAAGTTTAAAAAAAAAAGTAAGCATACACTTTAAGGAGATTGCAAATTTAAAACCAAACCTTATTCCTTTCTAAAATTTAATTTGATATACTTTTGTTGTACCTCACTTTATTGAAAGTTAATATATAAAAATAAAAGTAGTTTTGTTTTTTTGGGTGGGAAATACATGCAATTTAAGTTATAAAATATCTTTACTATAAATTGTATCTCACTTGAATTATAAGAGTGAATTCACATAAAATAATTTTATTTTATTTTAAGTTATTTTTTACATGTAAGTTTAAGTTACAGAATAAATTTATTATAAAGAAATTTTCTTTTTTTTGATAAAAGGGACTATTAAAAAAAAAAAAAAAAAAATTGTAAAAGTAAAGTTTATAAGGCAAAGTTAGCCTTCTAGGGTAAGTTCATTTGGAAAACCATGTAAACATGTTATGCAAAATGTGAGGTTCTTGGTTCAACCACCTCTCCCCCCCCCCCCCCCCCTCCCTCACCTAATTAATCCATGTCCATGTTAGAGGCAAGTGTGGTATACCTAGTGATTATAGTTGTAGCAAATAAAATCAACCCCATGTTCCTTGAGTATGAAATCACCCAAATTGTCGATTCCAATAGTTAAAAAAGAAAAAAGAAAAACTTATAAAATAAGGTTAGAGGAGGAAATTTTTTTCTTATAAGTTAATGATCCTATCATGTAATCAACACCATGTGGGTCAACCTCCAGTTGCCACTTCACACCCTAGCTACCATTTTGAGTCCATTTTCAATGTTGTTTCTTTTGAAGTACCTATTTTTTAAGCTTTCTCTATCTAAAGACTCAATTTTTGTTTTTGAAACCATCATGTCTTCATATTGTAATATGGTTAATCCAAGTGGGATTCCACTTATCATTTATAACTACATCTTATGGAAAATCTCGTGCGGAATATTTTCTAAGTTACCTTAGGAATAGAAGTTTCCCCTTAAGGTATTGAGGAAATTCAAATGGACCATAAAGATGATGCAAACATGATTAATAGGGATGTCAATCTCTAATGATTTATATTTTCACATTAAAGGGATTGATACCCCAGTTGTAACTTTGAAAAAAATATAAACCATGTTGGGTAACCATGGCAAGATTCAATCCCACTTACTTCAAAATCAATTATTTGCTTTGAATCCTAGTGATTTCTTTCACATTGAGGATTTTCTAGCTTTAAGAAGTTTAGAATTTTACTTATAAAATGTAAGATAGATAAGGAAGGAGACCAGATTCTATATTCTAATTAAGGAAATTCTAAGATCCAAAATATTTCTTCTAATAAATATAATAAAAAATTATAAAATAGACATTTTTGCATGATTCTATAACTATATTCTATATAACTATGATTAAGTTAAATGTAAAAATTTCTAAAAATAAAAATTAAAAAACCTCCATATGTTTCACTAGAAATAAAGTGATATTTTCAAAAAAGCATTATCCTTTAAACAATTAATGCATTTCTTCTTTAAAAAAATACTAGTAAAATAACATATAAATGTAGGGTGACAGGAGGGGGAGGGGTTCTTTGTGGCCTTGGAGAAATCAAAGTTTTAGAGTATTCACGGGACTTGGGGAAGATGACAAATAATTAAGCGAAAGCTTATGGTTTACTCCAAGGTCTTCTTCTCGCCAAAAAAATTCAAGTCTCTTCTCTCATTGTGTTGGGTGATTCCCTTTTAATAATTCAGTATTTGGTCAAAGGATCTTCCCCTAAAGACAAAGTTTTGGATAATCTCTTGAATCATATTAATAAGGTATCAAAAGATATCCCAAAGATGAGTTTCAAGCACATTCTAATGGATGATATCCAAGACGTTGATCAATGTGCCAACCAAGGTTGCAATTTGAAGTTTGGAGAGTTGATTGTTAACATTCAATTAAGACCACCCTCCATCCCTTAGTGGATTAAGCATGAATCCTATGTTCAAGTATCAATCCAACAACTCTAATGTAAAGTTTCCAAACTTGAATGATCTAGTAGATCTAGGGAAAAATATTGTAATCAAGGATTATATTTTGAAGCGGGTTATATGCACTGCAAGTTTTGTCTAATTTTGGGGCTCTATTGGAAGGTATTCATCTCCAAAGACCCATATATGGTTAGTATGGATTGCATTCTGCTTTGGAGGATCATTTTTGTTTATGATTTTGTAGATGATATTGAAGATGGAAGAAAATCATAATGTAACTATGATGTACAGTTGTGACGGGGCATAGATTTTGCAATTAGTATAATTATTATCATATATGTGTGTGCGTGTGTGTGTGTGTGTGACTTCTTAATTATATAATATATTTATCTCGAAATTTTTAGACATATAAAACATTTAAGTATTATGTGGCACTTAATATATTAGCAATCCATGTAAAAACCCACTTAAAACATGAAAATGAAAATATTCTAGTGGATATCATATATACCCATGTAACCTTATTAAGGTCTCATACACTAATTTGATGTTTAATTTGATTGTGGTATTAAAATTAAATTTTTATTTTTATTATAACAATATCACACATACACACGATAATATAAGAGAGTCATATCACATTATAAAAATATGTAATATTGTTACATAATAATATCATGTACCCATGTATGATATAACATGAGTGAGATACATGATATACCACACCCGCAAAATGAAGAATCTAGCATGAAATCTTGAAGCTACATGTATGATATAACATGAGTGAGATACAAGATAATACTGTTGGGCATGGGATCCCCCGCAACAGGTTTTGGGGCCTAAAGCCTGAGTTTTTGTCAATGTCATGTAAAGACTCCGCAAAGTATGAATGTTGAGCGCGAAAGACTAGGATGAGTCATTGGGTTTTCCGCCCTAAGAATTGTAAAATAATGTAAAGTTGTGTCGGCCTACCCATGGTCCGCGGACCATGGGATTGTATAAATAGAGCGAGGCTCTAAGTGTAAAGTTAGTTTTTGGGGGAAGTAAGAAAGTAAAAGACAGATGCGAAGGCATGGTTAGAAGATAGAAGTGGAACTGAAGTGTATTGGATCGTAGTAGTAAGTAGAGGCTCTGCAGCTGAGTGCACAGAGGCCTAGTAGAGTCTGCAGCTGAGTGCACAGGGCGGAGTCGGGTTTGTATTGAACTGAATTTGAAAATGATTATTAATAAAGATAAGTTTGAGTCGTCATATTGTGCATCTATTTTGTGGATCTGCATTTTGATGTTATGTATTAATTGTATCTATTTATTTATATGCGCGCACTTGGTAAACATTGATATAAATTCTTATGTATGAAAATCCTCTAAGTAATTAGCAAATAGAACCTAAGTAAGGAATATTTGGGTAATTAACATTGGTCGCGCTGCAACTAGAGCTGCGTGAAGGACGCAAAGGGCTCGCTGGTGCGCATAGCCTAGTAAGCGTGAAGGTTGAATCGTGTACCAATCGCCACATATCAGACATCCCCAGGGTGCGGAAACCTGGTTCTAACACCCTCCCATACCGCTTCAGGTGAGACCTCAGTCTGCGCTCCACAGGCTATTTCCAAAAGGGTCGGTAGTACTGGGATTTGCTTGGCTAAATCACTTCCGAACCTGGGTTAGGCTTCATTAGGCCAACAAATGGTTCCATTGCTGGGACCGAGATTTGCATAAGGGATGTCTGATGTCGTGCCACTGGAACCCAACAAAGAAGGAAATTGAAGAGTGGTTGGATAAGAAGATTCACGAGTTCGCAGCACAAGAAAACAAAACTCCACAAGTATCCGAGAAAAGGTGACTAGATCGCTATGTGTATACAGAAATCCACGAGATTTTCTTTGCATCCTTTCCGTCTAAGCTATATGAGTGGATCGCGAGGTTGGCCGACAGTCAGGGGAGGTGTAGGCTTGACCAAATGATAGTGTGGACTTCGGAGCTAGTGCGCAGACTAGAAGCCTCAGAGGATAAGATAGCGCGAGCTGTGGACCACTGGCTCGACCGAATAATAGGGGGATTTATCATTGAGTTCGCGGTGGACACAACCATCAGTTACAGCAATGCAAAACAATATTTTCTCAAGGGACTGCAAGGTAAGTATATTAAATCTTTGAATACCTGGATTAAGATGCTCTTATGTGAAAAGCAGGTTAAGCAAATAAATTAATGTTTGGGACTAAACGGAATAGAAGAATCTACAAAACTGGAAGCAGTGAAGAATTAGAAAACAATCCCTTAATTTCACCCTCGCGGGAGAGTGAGGACGAGCTCGCAAAAGTTTCTCCAAGAAGCGCGGTCAGTTTGATAAGGCAGCAGACTCCGCAGCTACCTCCACCCACCCTGCCACCCACTTCACCTCCTTCACCTCCATCACCACCCACTCCACCTCCACCACCTCCACAGTTCGATATGGCAAGTGCGATCAAACTACTAGTATTCAGAGGAGCAGGGAATGAGGATCCGAACCAATTCTGGTTCGTGGTAAGAGCAGTATGGGAAGCACAAAGTGTCATGGATGAAAATATTAAGAAGACTACATTGGTGAGCGCAATGCAGAATCACGCATTAACATGGTACATCAAGCACTCTAATGACCACCCAAATGCAGGGATAGCACAGATCCAAAATGCATTGAACGGAGAATTTAGTAGGCATAAATCAGAGACGCAGTCAATCATCGGGTTTAAAGAGATCGCGATGCTTCCAGGCGAGACTCCCTGGGATCTGGACCAAAGGCTAAAGAATACAATCCGTAAAGCCAATATGACGCTAACAGATGCACAACATCACGCATGGTTTGTAGCATCTCTGACACCACACTTGAGGACAGTGCTGTCACAACAGAAAATTTATACCCTAACTGAAGCATTGGAGATGGTGATGAGGTTGCATGAGACTTCAATACAAGACCCTGGGTTGGGATTTCAACAAATCCACATGCAGCTACAGAATCTATGCCTGGAAATGCAAAGTTTGAAGTAGGATAGGGCACCACGGCCAGAGGCGCGTGAGGAAGTATGGTGCATAAAATGCAAAGGCTAGGGTCATGACAAGGATCACTGCAAGTGTTCGCAAACTACTTGGTAGGAGGGGGCCCAATGCCGTTGAGGCCAAAGGCACAGGCAGGGCCAAGTGCAACACCCACATTATGGTGCAAAATCTGTCAGATAGGAGGAAAACACATGACGGATAATTGTCATTTGTTGCAGAAGTATACATAGGCTCCCCAGCAGTTGTTTTGTAAGCTCTGCAAGTCAGTAGGCCACGATGAGCGCACTTTTTGCAACTATGAGTTAATGATGGATTGAACCCCAGCCTATAGAATGTAGATAGAAACGCGAGCCCTCGAACCAGCTACGGGGATGGCATGCACTGGATTTCAGGGGCGAGGTCGAGGACGAGGAGGAATGGGACCATGAAGGGGCCGCGGATAGTTAATTTGTTACAACTGTGGAGGACTAGGGAACTATGCTCACCATTGTACCAACCCAACGAGGATATCTTGTTCGTACTATGCTCAGTTTGATCATGAAACAATAGATTGCCCTACATTGATCACACATATGTGCGAAAAAGGGGTATTCTAACCTCCTCTGGCTCAGAATATACAAATGATGAGGTTTGAACCGCGCGATGAAGACCCGAATGTGAACATGATGCTCAGAAGCAGTGCGACCATGGGGGAGGATAAGGGGAAGTAGCCCGAGGAAGATACATGGGTTTGCAATGCTCCTGCAAAGGACCCTTAGTTTGACTTAGAACGCACAAAGGAGACATTCATGGAAGCTAAGAAGAGCTTCGCGGAGGCCTCCACTTCAGGTAGTAAGGATCAACCAGAGCCAAGGATGGATCCTTCTATGCTTACTACCTTTTTGGAGACATGCATGAAACTACTGCACGACAATAAGGAAGTTAAGGGACTACAAGAGCTTATCACTAGGTGCGCGAGGTCAGGAGAACCGTGCATAGTCTAGAAATTGGGGAAGCATGCATTGCGCACTGGAAGGAAGATGAGGTTGACTGCACGGTTGACTGCACAGATTGGTGAGTATGAAATGGATCAGGTAATCCTAGACCTGGGTTCGGACACAAATGTATTACCAAAGAAAACATGGAAACATATGGGCAGGCCTGCATTACAGTGGTCCCCTATTCAATTACGGATGGAAAACCAACATAAGGTTTTGCCCACGGGGAGGTTGCAAGGGGTAACAGTTGATATTGAAGGTGCGAGCACACAGACGGATTTTGAAGTGATAGAGATTGTCGATGACAGCAATCCCTACCCTACATTGTTAGGAATAGACTGGGCCACCAATATGAACGGAGTCATCAATCTGAAGAAGCGCAAAATGATCTTTGAGAAAAAGTCGCTACGCATAGTAGTCCCACTGGACCTAGCCGAAGGGGTGCGCTACACTGAACTAGTGCGCGATGATGGAAGTGATGATGATATTTGATTGTATTTACAAGATAACTGTGCGAGAACGAGATTGGGTGAATCTGACTGCAGATGGGAGGATCTCTTAGGAACGTGAAAGCTCATGCACTTTGGATTCGGATGAAGAAGTAGAGCGCTGGCAGAATCGGTTGAACGAAGTAACAATGTTGAATTGCAACATGATGATTAGATCACTGCGGTGCATAACAACAGAGGCCCGAGATATGCCAACGTATGATGGATTGACAGTGGTGGATGAATTCTTGAGCAATTTTAAAAGCGCAGTATTGGAACAACAGTGGTTCGATGCGTTGAAGTGGGTGTTGTATGCAACACCTGCGCACTGGTGGGGAACACATCAAGGAAGTTTTGAGGATTGGCGCAGATGTAGATGGATGATGTGCCTACGATTTGGGAAACCGCGGCCATAATTTCAAGACAAATACGATGGACGAAATGACCCATGCACACACCTCGCGAAATGGGCCAAGGCCTATGGAGAAGAACCACAGCTGAATGGGTACATTTATTCTACCATACCTTGGATGTAATACCCATGAACTAGTATACTGAGATAGAACTCTGACATGGTATGGGTGAATGGGATGTCTTGCGCGAAGGATTTTTGTTAACATTCACATCTGAAGACCGATGGTCAGATACTGTTGACGATGCGCTGTAAGCAGTAATAGCCGCCATCTTCAAAATACCACAGGAGCCATTGGAAATGCTGCAGCCAGAATGGGTGATGCAATTAAGTAGCGTGCTGGACTGTTATAACGTACAGGTGGAGGAGGATGATGACAACCCACGAAATATTGATATTCCAGAAACTGAAGGCTGTCGCAAGGTTCGAGGACCATCAATTGAGGATCCCAACATCACTGCACCACTCAAAACAAAGCAGGTAAACATTGGCACAGAAGCAGAGCCAAAGTACACAACGCTCAGTGACTATTGGGATGATGCTACGGTAGATAAGGTCACCGAGTTACTCTGCAAATATCAAGACTTGTTCCCAACTAAAATCACAAACTTAAAGGGGATCATTAGCGACTTAGGGATGATGAAGATCACTCTGAAACCGGAAGCGAAGCAAGTTAAGCAACGACCTTACCGCTTGAATCTCAAGTATAAAGAAAAGGTTTGTGATGAATTAGACAAAATGCTCGCAGCTGGAATCATTGAACCAATGGAAGAATATGATTGGGTGAGTCTTATGGTAGTGCAAGAGAAAAAACAAAAGGGTGAAATAATAATATGAGTGGACCTCAGGAAGCTTAACGACGCCTGTGTTCATGATCCATTCCCGACACCATTCACAAATGAAGTATTGGAGAATGTTGGCGGTCAGGAATCTTACTCATTCATGGATGGATTCTCAGGGTACCATCAAATGAAGATCGCGCCGGAAGATAGGAGCAAAAAAACCTTCACAACAGAATGGGGCTGCTTTCAATACATTGTTATGCCCTTTGGACTGAAGAACGTGCCAGCGATATTCTCGCACATAGTGGTGGTGGCATTCAAAGAATACATCCACAAATTCTTGGAGGTCTATCTAGACAATTAGATTGTCTTTGGATTAGTTAAGCACCATGTAGCGAGCTTATGGTTGATGTTGGATACTTGCCACTGACACCATATTGCCCTGAACCTTAGAAAGCGCACCTTCCTCATTCCCTTTGGAAACCTGCTAGGCCATGTGGTCTGTAAACGAGGCCTAATGGTGTACCCTGCGAAGATTGATGTTATTCTAAATCTGGAAGCACCACGCAATGTCAAATAGTTACGCGCTACTTTGGGGCACCTGGCTACTATAGGAAGTTTATCAAGAGTTATGCCCAAATAACCATGCCGATGGAAAAACTATTGAAAAAAGATGTGACATACTGTTGGAATGATGATTGCATGAAGAGTTTGGATGTCCTAAAGGGGAAGCTAGCCTCTGCACCAATTTTGGTCTTCCCGAAATGGGACATGGAATTTCATGTACATGTTGATGCATCGTGTATCGCTTTGGGAGACGTACTCACGCAGGAGGGCTCGGAGGGTGTGGATCACCCAATCGCGTTTGCGAGTCGAAGATTGTTCAAAGCAGAAAATAATTACTCTACCACCGAATGCGAGGGGTTGGCAATGGTGTACGCGCTCCAAAAATACCGACGCTATTTACTTGGAGGACATTTCAAGATGTATACCGACCATTCCGCGTTGAAATACTTGGTGAACAAGCCTATGTTGGGGGGGCACATATACAAATGGCTCTTAATATTTCAAGAATATGATTTTGAGGTCATATTCAAGCCGAGACGCTTAAACGCAGGACCAGACCACTTGCCACGAATTGAGACGGGCAAGGAACCAACAAATTTGGAGGAGGGACTACCTGATGCACAACTCTTCACAGTACGCGTCACGGAAGAACACTTCAAGGATAAAATCCATTTTCTAACAACATACTGCACCGAAGGAGTACTGAATCCAACAGAAGAAAGAATTGGTGGTGTGCGCAGCAGAATTTTCTGTCATCACAAGGCACCTTTACAAGATGGGCAATGATGAGATATTGTGAAGATACATACCTGAATTTGAAAGGGGCCAGATCCTCATAGAAGCACATGGGGGTGTT
The DNA here is from genome assembly GCA_000404065.3 of Pinus taeda. Taxonomy (NCBI): domain Eukaryota; kingdom Viridiplantae; phylum Streptophyta; class Pinopsida; order Pinales; family Pinaceae; genus Pinus; species Pinus taeda. The sequence goes on from APFE031248459.1 coordinate 28,155, forward strand.
GCAGGAGGACACTATGCAAGATGTGTGACTGCACAAAAGATTCTTCTCGCAAGGTTATGGTGGCAAACCCTGCACCAGGATTCGAAAGCGCATTGTAAGTCCTGTGATATATGTCAAAGGATGGGAAAACCATCACGAAGGGGCGAGATGCCGTTAAATCCCCAAATAACACTACAGCCATTTGAGAAATGGGCAATTGACTTTGTAGTCCCAATCAAACTTCGGGGAAAGACAGGTGCATGCTACATCATCATTGTGACGGAGTACCTAACACGATGGGTAGAAGCACAAATGGTCAAGGACTGCACGGCTGTCACGATTGCAAAGTTTTTGTTTGAAAACGTGTTGACACAATTTGGCTGCCCGAAAATCTTAATGAGTGATCGCAGAACACATTTCTTGAATAAAACCATCAGCGCGCTCATGGAATAGTTCCAGGTTTATCACCAAAAAAGTACACCATACCACCCACAGGTTAATGGAACAGTAGATGCATTCAATAAAACATTGTAGACTGTGTTGACCAAAATATGTAACGCACAGCAGAACGACTGGAACCTGCGCATACCCGTTGTGTTATGGGTGTACAGGACAACGTGCAAGAAATTGACAAGACAGACGCCATTCCGGTTGGTCTATGGTATGGAAGCAATCATGCTGATGGAATATATCATACCTAGTCTGCGAATAGCAGCACTCACAGGCATGTCGAACCGCAAAGCTCTGGAAGAAAGGCTTGTGGAATTAGAAGAACTGGAGGAAGAACAATTTGTGGCTGAATTTCACCAACACGTACAAAAGCAGCGTGAGAAAGCCTCGCACAACCACCATATCAAGTTACGCACCTTCAAGGTAAACGACTTAGTACTGTAGTATGACAGCAAGTTCGAACAATTTCCCAGAAAATTCAGAATGCACTGGTTGGGACCATATGTGGTAAAAGAGGTTACAGATAGAGGCGTGGTCCAGCTAGTCAAACTTAATGGAGAAACCTTCCCAGGAAAAGTAAATGGCAGTCACCTGAAGCCCTACACAGGTGGGTCAACTATTTCACTAACCGACTAAAGCACAGTCTTCACGACCCAAGGAGTTGGACAGGGGCGCGGGACTATAAACACAAGCACTAGAAGCTGGTACCAAAGAAAAGACATGATTCAAATGCAGATGATTCAGAAGAAGGACTGGAGCAGATTTAGCAGACAACAAAACAAAGCATTGCGGACCTTCGCACAGCCCAGACACAATTGGAAGGGCTCTGTGCTAAGATCGCCGCACAGTGACTCGGGACGAGTCACGATGATTATGTTGGGGGCCTGTTGGGCATGGGATCCCCCACAGCAAGTTTTGGGGCTTAAAGCCCGAGTTTTTGTTAATGTAATGTAAAGGCTCCACGAAGTATGGACACGGAGCGTGAAAGTCTAGGATGAGTCATAGGGTTGTCTACCCTAAGAATTGTAAAATAATGTAAAGTTGTGTCAACCTACCCATGGTCCGTGAACCATGGGGTTGTATAAATAAAGCGAGGCTCTAAGTGTAAAGTTATTTTTTGGGGGAAGTAAGAAAGTAAAAGACAGATGCGAAGGCTTGGTTAGAAGATAGAAGTGGAACTGAAGTGTATTGGGTCATAGTAGTAGGTAGAGGCTCTGTAGCTGAGTGCGCAGAGGCCTAGTAGAGTCCGCAGCTGAGTACGCAGACCCCTGCAGCTGAGTGCGCAAGGCGGAGTTGGGTCTGTATTGAACTAAATTTGAAAAGGATTGTTAATAAAGATAAGTTTGAGTCGACATATTGTGCATCTATTTTGTGGATCTGTATTTTGATGTTATTTGATAATTGTATCTATTTATTTATATGCATGCACTTGGTAAACATTGATATAAATGCTTATGTATGAAAATCCTCTAAGTAATTAGCGAACAGAACCTAAAAGGAAGATTTGGGTAATTAACATTGGTCGCACTGCGGCTAGAGCTAAGTGAAGGATGCAAAGGGCTCGTTGGTGCATGTAGCCCAGTAAGCGCGAAGGTTGAATCGCGTACCAATCACCACATATCATACATCCCCAGGGTGCGGAAACATGGTTCTAGCACCCTCCCATACTACCTCGAGTGAGACCTCAGTCTGCGCTCCACGGATTATTGCCAAAAGGGCCGGTTGTAGCGAGATTTTCTTGGCTAAATCACTTCCGAACCTAGGTCAGGCTCCATTAAGCCAACAAATACCAAACCCACAAAAATGAAGAAGCTAGCATGAAGTCTTGAAGCCTTTTTTCCCACAATGGGTAGGATTTTACCTAACCATACTATCAATCGTTATCACCAAGAGACATAACCTACAATTATCATTCCCTCTTGGTGCTCACCTTCTTAGGAAGAGCCCTAGTTCCATTGACACTATCAAAAACATGACTTGAAATTGTTGTGCTAGCACTTGAAATCACTTAGGTGCTCACTTGTTTGGGAATAAATTGAGATCCATAGATGCCTTCAGTATGGAATCTTCAAATCCTAAGGAGGAGGCATTTGATTCTTCGATTATATCCTTGGAGATAGCGAGTGAGAAGTGTCCATTGAAGAGAAATCTTGTCAAAAATGTAGAAGTCATTCCTAAGCTAGACATTTTATCTTTAGAACAAATTTCTTCCAAAGGAGAAAGTTTTATTTGAAAAGTTTAAAGGCCTTTGGCCTAGTCCTTTAGCAATTCAACCATGGATTACAAAGTATTGGGATGTCCAAGGTAAAATATTTTATTTTTGTTGTGGAATAGTTTACTTTATATTTATATTTAGTAACAATGAGGAGAGATATCTAATCTTTATATTGTGTCCCTATTTGGTGGCATCTAAGTAAACATTCATCTCTCATTAGACCCTTGACTTTGATCTAAACATGGAAATCATAGTTTCCCCTACTTTGGTTAGGTTTGCCAACCTTCCACCATCTTCTTGTATGAATCCACTCTCAAAGACATTATAAATATGTTGTGACATGATAAGTTGACCAAGCTTAGCCTAAAGGGCATATCTATTCTTATGCTAGAATTCGTGTGGAAATCAATCTAAAGAAGGGCCTGCAGGAGGCAATATAAATCATCATGGAGGGATGGAGTAATCCATGAGCCCTTAATTGGGAGTAGACCCCATTTAGTGCAATTCTTGCCATAATAATGGTCAATTCACAAATCACTGCCCAAGATACCAAGAAATCCAATTCCCTCAATAACATTATCCCCCTCAAATAAAATGGAGCAAATATCTAGAAGATGTAAGAAGCATAAAGACAAGGGGCCACAAAAACCCTAGTTTGATCCATCCATCCCTTACAGCAATAGATATGAATCTCTTGAATACCAAGAGGGAGAGGAAATTAAAAGGTTTATGACAAATCCACCAAAGACACATTAAAATACTAAAATTGGATCATATTCTGAGATCCAAGTGGAACTAGATAATATTGATTTAAAAAACATATAAAAGACATTTTGCGGGGAAAGATAGAAAACTCTTTCCAAAAAGGAATCGAGAATAAATAAAAAAAATATCTAGAGAAAGAAAAGGATAATAAAGATGTATTAAAAGATGAAGAAGAGAAAGTAGAGGTGAAGGAGAAGTGTAATCATTCCACTATGATTTCCCCTAAAACTATTTATTCCCCTTCTTTTGTAGAAATCTTGAATAAAAGCGTGTCCATATCTCCTCCTAACAAGTGGAAGAAAATCAAGTCAAGTGAAAAGAGAGAAAGAGGTGGAATGAAATATCCTCTTGGGATAATAGATAACTCTAGATTTAACGGGGATAGAATAGTTCAAAAGTGATAGATGCGTTTTTTTTCTACATTTATCTATAAAAATAAATTGTAAGAATTTACGATTTACCCAAGCAATAGTTAAATCAACCTACTATAAGAAAAAAATTGGACTCCTCCCTTTCATCCTTTTAATGTGAAGAGGTTTTCTTCGTAAGATGAATTCATCCTCCAATATTTTATATAAAATTTAAGAATTGTAATATTTGTAACTTTGTTGTTTATCTTTACTACAATTTTTTCAATATAATATTTACCCATTTAAATTTCAAAGTAGGAAAAAATTAATATCGCACTCACATATAACTACATGGGTTGACATTATCATGTAATATTATTACCTAATAATATCACACGTACTTACAATAATATACAAAGGGTGCCATTATATTTGAAAACTCTTTTATTGAAAAAAAAAAAATTGATAACCACTTAATTGTGTCATAGGCTTTCTTTTCCTATAAAACATTCAGTAATTGATGAAGTAAATCATCATGATTTTTCATCTATTATATTTTGTTTTAGCATCAAACAACCCATTTATTATTAAAAGTGTTACTAACTTTAGGATAATTGTAATGGTTATGTTGTTAGTTGTAAGATGATTGTGATAGTCATGGTTAAGAAGCTAAGTAGTAGAAATTCCTATGATGGATGGTTTAACTACTAGAGAAGAGTATCTAGCATTATGTAATATTCCTATTAGGAAAATTAACAATGATATTAAAGTAAACTACACATGCAACACCAAAAATTTCAGACAACAATTAGACACCCACAAATACGCCAAAAATTGTGCCCAAATGAGCCATTTTATTATCAAAGAGGAGAGTACAATATATGTATGGAATATGTGCACCTAGGCTTGCCAAAGCATGCTAGAAAAATCCCAAGAGAGAAAATATGTTGCCCGTATGTTGTAAAGTTATTCCTCTCTAATGCTCTACACTGACCCTGGAAATCTACATTGTTGGTTGGGAAGAGACCCATATTTGAACCCTCCATAGTGCTTAGAAAATTCTGCCAAATTAATCTTGGCCTTTCCTCAACAAACCCAGAAAGACCTAGAAAGGGTTGAGTCTCAATCCAGCCTTCTAAAATTAGCCCCAATTTGTGTGAGCTCCCTCTCTAGTTGGATAAATTGTATTGCCTGAGAAACAACTGCCAAATCCCTCCCAAAATTAGCTTAGAAACTCTCCGAGAATTCTCCTTATGTCACCCAATAAATTCTCAGCCCCAAATTTGGTTCAAGCCTCCATAACCAAGGTGCTCCTACAATCACTACATAGGCCCAATTAAACCAGTTTTGCATTGGCCCAGGGAGAAGAAATTCAGCCTGAAGGAAGTACACTCAACCTTCCCTCCAAACCACTACCAAAATGTTACTACATTCCAAGAGAATGTGCCCCTAAATTCTCGAAACCAACATTTTCATGAATCTCGCTCCCCACAATAGTGTGTGGTCCTTTACTGTGCCAACCTGGTCCTCAACAACTCAAATCTCCTTATGGAATCCATCTGGAATAGCTCCAAGAATGTAGCAAAATCTCCTCTAGGGTGGCACTCGAAGTCCACCCAAGTAGGAGTGGATATCTCCCCTTGGAAATTCCGTATGTCGAATAACACTAGTGACCCATCTAAATAGCTTGAGAAAACAATGGTTTAGACATCAAATGAGCAAAAGTCCCAAAATGAGTGCTCCACCTTCCATTTATAATCGTTGCCCCTTCTCTTTCCTTGTGGGCTCCACCCAATGAAATTTGTTTTCCCTCCTTCTCTCTTCAAGTCGAGCTCTCCAAGGGGTGTGTATTCCCTCATGAAGTGGCACCCACCTTCCACTAGCTCCACAATTTTCCGTTTTTCTCTAAGTGAGTCCCTCTGTTTAACCAAAACATAAATGTTCTTTTCATCTATCAACTTTCCTATGTTGTGGGCCAAAATTGGTTTTCACCTAATCAAAATTGTAAAAATGGTGGTGTTTCTTGTTGATTTTTAATTAGAGGGGACATCAGAGTCCTCCCCTCTTAGTTATTTCTTCTCCTTAAGAAAATCTAGCATTAAATGCTGCAAAACTAGCTCACGCTCCCATGTGGCATCCTCATCGGGTAGGTTTTTCCACCTACTCAAAAACTCCTTGATAACTTTTCTCCTCAGTCTCCTCTCCCTAGTATCCAAATAGCCTCAGGCTCCAAGACCAAATTCCCCTCATCATCCAAGGGGGGAACTTTGTAGCTATTGTTACTTGTTATCCCAATGCCTTTTCCAAGCAAAGTACATGAAATATGTTATGGACCTTGCTCCCTAGGGGAAACTCCAACTCATGCTCTACCTACCCAACTCACCTATTGACCCCATAAGGTCCATAAAAATAGGGTTTAATCTTCTCCGCCCCCTTCTACTTAAGAGTGGATTTCCTATACGGTTGGAGTCTCAAAAAGAATAAATCTTCAACCTCAAACTACCTCTCTATTTTGCCCTTGTCTACATGAAATTTATGTTGGATATGCGCAGTCTTCAAGTTATCATTGAGAGCTCTACGGATATGTTGACTCTCCTGTAACCAATATTTGGCCCCAAGGGCCTTGTTTTCTCCAAAATTCATGTCAACAAAATTCAATGTGTCATAACCATACAAATCTTAGAATGGAGACATACCAATGGACATGTGGTAGGTAATGTTGTAGTAGTACTTGCCAATATGCAACCACCGTACCCATGCACGTTACTAAACAATCACATATTATGAAAGTAGCCCTCCAACCACTTGTTCACAATCTTCGTCTTCCCATCGGTCTATAGGTGGTAGCTAGTACTATGTGTGATCTTAGTACCCACAAGACGGAACAACTCCTTCCAAAACCCACCCATAAATCAGCTATCTCGATCACTGACAATGGTCTTTGGGAGACCATGTAGCCTGAACACCTCTCTGAAAAATAACTCTACTACCTATGAGGTTGAGTACTGTAGAGCCTCTAACCTACACCTCATCATTCACTATTATCTACTGTTTTTCATCACCTATCTCTCTCTTTCACCTCATTTTCCCTGTTAAACCACCCAGATCATTTCATTAGATGTCATTAAGCATGATCAAGTGAATTTTGCTAATGTGTGACTGTTTTGTTTAGATTTTGACATATTTACAGGCATTCCGCAGCTATCTGATGATTCCGCAGCCATTTGGAGATTCCGCAGCCTTTTTGTTGTTCTCAAGGTTCCACGTGTCATTTT
>APFE031248459.1:35208-86232 GCA_000404065.3 Pinus taeda
CATATAGTACACCTTCACTTCATCAGCTTACGAGCCCCGGGTTGACAATTAATGATATCAATTTAGGAATACTAAATTGACCAAACAAGTACTGAGTGGAGATGGAAAAGAAGTGGGAAAACTTGTTCAATCTATCGACCACCACATAGATGCAATCCTTTCCCCACACCACAGGAAACCCTGTGATGAAATCCACCAAAATACTATCCCACTTCCTCTCAAGAATAGGGAGGGGTTGCAATAATCTAGCAGGGCGTGTTTGCTCACCCTTGTTTCTCTAGCATGTGTCACACTCCCGAACATGCCTCCTTGAGGCCTTTCCTTGAAAAGTGCTCTCTAATAGCCTGGTATCTCTCAGTGAACCCCTAGTGTCTTGCCAATGGAGAGTCATGGGAATCCTACATAATATTCTCCATTAGTTGGGAGTCTGGAACCAAATAGATTAGGTTCTTGTAATAGATCACCTCGCTCATCACCCTATACCATTCATCATGTATCGTGTCATCAAGGATCTCTCATGCATGGAAAACCTTGGAATACTCAACTAGCAGTTGTGCCCTCTAATCCAAGGCAATGCTCATGAGTGAGATGGTAGTCAGCCTCCTAGACAATGCATCTACCATCACATTTTTTCACCCTTGGACATATTCTATGTCAAAGCCATATGCCTAAATCTTGCTCACCCATTTTTTCTGCCTCTCCTGTGAATTCTTCTGCTCTAGGAAGAATCAAAGGTTATTATGGTTAGTATTCACCTTGAACTTGTTGCCTACCAGGTACTGTTGAAACTTGGCCAACATCTCTATGTCATAAATGGAATATTACCGCTTCACACTCTAAGAAAAATGGTTGCATATAATCTAGAAGTGCCAACACTGAACAGTTGCTCATCACCTGCTTGAGGTGCTCAAAATCCTACTACGCCTCCTTGGTCCACCCAAATTCCCCCTTTTTCATCAAATCAATCAAGAGAGCAACCAACTGTGAGAACCCCTGAACAAACATCCAATAGTAAGTGAAAATACCCAGGAATCCCCACAACACCATCACATTCCTGGGTGTAGGCCAATCCAAGATGGTCCTGATGCTCCTAGTGAACTTGCACCCCATTCTAACCGATAATGTGGCCAAGATATAGCATCTTGTAAGTCCAAACTCGCATTTGGACACATTGGTGTAAAGATGTTGCTCCTCTAGGATACACAACACCTCCTCCAAGTGTTGGATTTGCTTCTCCCATGTCTTGTTATATATCAAAATATCGTTGAAGAAGACCAAAACATGCCTAAGTAACTATCTACAGAACACATGGTTCATACAGGACTGGAAAGTGATAGGTGCGTTGGTTAGCTTGAATGGCATCACCAAGAACTCAAAGTGGTCATAATGACACCTGAATGTCATCTTCAATATATCTTTCTCCCTCACCCGAATTTGATGATACCCTGATCATAATTCTATCTGAGAGAAGTACTTATCTCCTCTAAGTTTGTCCATCAACTCATCTATATGTGGTAACGGGTATCATATTTTCAAGGTCTTCTTGTCCGAGGCCCTGTGTTCTCTGCACATATAGAAATTCCCATCCTTCTTCTTCACCAGTACCACTTATGAGGCGAAGGGACTAGATCTAGGCCAGATCTATCCCAAGGAAATAATTTCATGTATCACTCTCTTGATCTCATCCCAATAATCCTTGGGATGGCAATATGGTGTGGTGATCACTGTGTGTACTCCCTCTTCTAACTCAATGGTGTCCTCAAATTAGGTGGTTGTCCCAGTGGAATGTTCCCAAACACTACTGGGTACCTATTTAGAATGGCTTGAATGTCTAGGTGTGGTGGCTTAGGCTCGTCCCCTACATATGATATCCTAAGCTCCATAGCCCACTCTATATATCCATGTCTCAATTATGCCTCCATATTATGCGCTAACACTATGTATGGCGGGTACGAGTGCATGCTTCTCAAAAAAAACATATTCCCATCAGGCCGTGTGAACTCCATCTCCAACTTATGCCAATCAATGGTGATGTTGGGATAGGGTTCCCTAGGGTAAATTTTGCAAATAGTTTTGTTATTTTTCGTAAAGTCTCCGCATTTTGAGGAATGGAGCACGAAGGTCATTAGAATTCAAAGGGGATTTAGGAAGGTCCAGGCCCCTTAGTTTGTTATAAGTTAAGTTGTTTTATGACCCACCCATGGTTCGTGGACCATGCTATTGTAAAAGAAGATGATATAAAAAGGAGTCATAGAGAGTCATAGGAGATATTGAAGAATGAATCTATGAGCAAGTGATCTAAGTCATAGAAGTTTGTTTTGTGTACTTAGGCAAAGGGGAAGGCTCCTGCATCTGTGTGCGTGAAGACCTTGGTATGTCTGCAGCTGAGTGTGCGAGCCCTTGCAGTTGTGTGCACGGGGTAGAAAGAGTCTATAATACAAGATCTAAACATAATAAAGACTATTTTGGAGCAAGATCTATGTATCTGTGTGTTTATGTTTACTTCTGAATTTATTGTTTATTCTCTCTGTTTACTGCAATTTATTATGACACATGCTTAATAGATGCTTGAAAGTGATAGATCTAGGTAATTGCATGATGTTATGAATGTTTAGAACACTAAGTGAAGAGTTTAAATCTGTTATTTGTACGTTACGATAATTTCACATTTCAAGGGTTAGGGTTCACAAATTTTGGGGATAAAGCCCTAGAAGTAACATAAACACATCACATAGACATTTGGATGCAAAAACATGGTTCTATCATCCCCCAATACTGCGTCGGGTGAAATTGCAGACTGCGCTACATCGGTTATTTCTGAAAGGGCCGGTAGTATAGGGTTTTGTTTCTTAGCACAGCTAACTTTGAACTTGGGCCCAAGCCCCCTCAAGCCAACAAATGGTTATGTTGTCAGGACCGGGATCTATCTAAGGATTATGTGATGAGAATTAAGTGGATACTGACTAAGAAAGAGATATAGAAGTGGATAGATCAGAAATTGCACGAGTTTGTAGCCTAGGAAAACAGGAATCCATGCCTGTCGAAGGACGAGTGGTTGAACAAATACCTGTATACAGAAGTACACGAAATTTTCTTCTACTCTTTTTCATGCGAAATATATGAATGTTTGTCTAAATTGGCAGAAATTCAAGGTACGTGGAAGTTGGATAACCCTATTGTGTGGACTCCAGAACTAGTGAGGCACCTAGAAGCTTCAGAAAACAAGATCGTGAGGGCTGTCAATTATTAGATCAATAGTATTTTGGGTGGATTCATTATTGAGTTCACAATCAATGCATATGTTAGCTATAGCGAAGTTTAACACTAGTTTTTCAAAGGGCTAAGAGGTAAGTACCTGAAATCCCTGAAAACTTGGATTAAAATGCTATTGTTCAAGAAAAGGGTTATGCCATTGAATTGATGTTTAGAAGAGACTTGACGGGAACAACGCGAAGTGGAAAGGCAGTCAGAAGAAATCTAGATTCAAGTACTAATTACAGTCCTCTGTTGGGAGTGTCTGATAGTGACGAAGAAAGTAATATTCTAAAAATGCCTCTAGCTGAGCCATAGATGATAAATCAGGGTATCGCGGGAATACCACATCCATCCACTCCACCTCCACCGTCACCTCCGCATCACACACCTAAACCTACACCTCCACCTCAACTATTCAATATGGTGAACACTATGAAGATGCCCATATTCAAAGGTCTAGGGACAGAAGACCCTGAACAATTTTGGTTTGTAGCAAATGTTGTGTGGAAGTCACAATAGATAACAAATGATGAATTGAAGAAAGCGCAGTTGGTCACAGCTTTGCAAGATAGAGCGTTGAGCTGGTATATCAAGTATTGTTTGACTCATCCAATTGCGACACTGAAATATACGAAGGATGCACTGAATAATGAATTCAAGAAGCCCAAGTCACAAGCCCAGTCAGTATCAGAAGTCAAAGAAATCTAACAGAAGGTAAATGAGTCTGCGTCAGATTTTGATCAAAGGTTGAAATGTTTGTTGTAGCAGGCTAATATGCAGATCACAGATGACCAACACAAGGATTGGTATATTGCTTCGCTATTACCCCACTTGAAATCGCCAATATCACAGCAGAAGATTGGAACGCAGGTTGAGGCACTAGAGATTTCTATGAAATTAGAAGCCTCACATATTCAGGATATTAATATGGGAGTGCAACAAATCCAGTCACAGTTGACTAGCCTGCATCTGGAGTTACAAAGCCTCAAAAAGGGAAAATAATTCTAGAATGAGGCCCATGTGGAAGTATGGTGTTTGAAATGAAAATGCCATGGTCACAACAAGGATCACTGCCCGGTGTATCAAAATTACCTAGTTGGGGGAGGTCTTGTTCCCCTGAAGCCTAAAAATATCACTGGGACAAGTACAGGTGTGGTACCATGGTGTGCTATTTTTCAAATTACAGTAAAACATACAATGAACAATTGTCATTTGTTGTAGAAGTTTGTGTAGACTCCCGAGCAGTTGTTCTGTAATTTCTGTAAGTTTATGGGGTATGATGAGCACAATTTTCGAAGTAATGAATTGATGATGGACAAAACACAAACATATAGAGTAAACATGGAGGCACGTCTTCAGGATCAAGGTGCAACTGTTGCGCGTGGAGGATTCCAATGATGAGTAAGAGGAAGAGGAGGAGGAGCCAAAAGAGGTCATGGCCAGATCATTTGTTACAATTGTGGAGAACTAGGTGACCTCGCACGAGATTGTCAGAACCCAACACACCCCTCATGCCAATGTTGTTCACATTTTGATCATCTCATAGAAGATTGTCCCATGATCATCATGAAGATGCAAGAAAAGAAGACCTAGACTAAGCACCCTACTCAGAACATATAGATGATGAGATCAGAACCGTGTGACAATGGACCTAGTGTTAATATTTTTACGCAGAGTGGTATAGCTACAGGGGAGGATAAAGGGAAATAACTAGAGGAAGATGTATGGGTTCACAAGGCTTTTAACAAGGAGGTTGGATCCAATGTGAATATAGTAAAGGAACATTTATGGAGGTGAAGAGGAGCTTTGCAGATGCAGGAGCTTCTACATCAAGGACTCAAAGTACTTGCATGGAGAAGCTTGAAGGAGTTAGTACTACGCAAGAAACAGATCCATCATTGTTGGCATCTTTCTTACAAACCTACATGAAGCTCCTGAGGGACCAAAAAGTAGTAGAGGGACTGTGAGAGTTGATAGATAACTTCACTGGCAAGAATAAGCCACTGTCGGAACAGTGCACGATGCATAAGGTGGAAAAAGGTAAGAAAAGGACTAGTCGCAAAATGATATTGACTACCCATATTGGAGAATTCAAAATGGACCAGTTAATCCTTGATTTAGGGTCAGATGCAAATTTTTTTCCGAAGAAAACCTAGGAAATAATGGGAAGGCCAGCACTACAGCGGTTCCCGATCCAGATGAAAATGGTGAATCAGCAAAATATTATTCCTATGGGGTGCCTACATTGGGTGACAGTGCATATTGAAGGGGTGCATGCCATAGATGATTTTGAAGTGATTGAAATAGTGGATGATAGTAACCCATACCCAACGCTACTTGGAATTAATTGGGAATTTGATATGAACATGGTCATCAACCTCAAAAAGCGTAGTATGACATTTGAGAAGAAGGAATTAAGGGTTATTGTTCCATTGGATCGGGTCGAGGGTGCATGATATACTAAACCAGTCCCTGATTATTATGAGGAGGATGACATTGAGAAAATATATATGCTAATTGCATGAGATGAGGATTGGATCAACTTTATGGCGGATGGGTGAATTACTTGGGATAAGGATAGCTCCTGCAACTCAGATTCGGATGAAGAGATTGAGCACTGGCAAAACCGATTACATGAGGTATCGTCGCTATGATGCAATAGGATTACTAAGTTTATCTGATGTATATCCACTGAGGTATGCAACTTATCGTATTATGATGGTTTAGAAGATGTCAATTTATTTCTGGACAAATTTGAAAGGGATGTGCCAGAGGAACATTGGTTACAGGCATTAGAAATCACACTAAGAGCTAGGCCTACTAGATGGTGGTGTACACATAAGAACATCTTTGTAGATTGGAAGGAATATTGACGGATGATGGAGCTATGGTTTGGGTATGCCAATACCTGCATCATAGAGAAATATATAGGAAAGGGTGATATGTGCAAGCATCTGGCTCAATGGACGAAAGCAGGGGGAGAAGAACCACAACCAGAATGGGTTCACATATTCTGCCACATTTTGGATACGATTCTGATGAACTAATATCTAAAAATAGGGTTACAACATGGAACCGCAGAATGGGATGTTCTGAAGGAAAGATTTTGTTAACTTTTAGCTTTGAAGATGGATTTGAGTGTATTGACAAAGCATTGTAGGAGATCAAAGCTACAATATTCGGAATGCTTGAAGAACCTGTTGCGTGGGTACAACCAAACTAGAGTACGCAGTTGTGCCATGCGCTCGAATGCTACAACGTGACCACTGAGGAAGGTGAAGAAGATCCTAGGAACATCAAATTCCTGAGTTAGAAGGACAGCGTGAAGTCGTAGGGCCTAAGGCGGAAGTCCCTAATATCTCAAATTCCTTGAAGACCAAGCAAGTGAATATTGGAAAGGAAGCGCAGCCAAGGTTTGCAAATGTAGGTGACTATTGGGATGAAGACACAGTGGACAAAGTCGTGAAGTTATTGCAGGAGTATCAGGACTTGTTTCCCACCAAGTTCTCTGATTTGAAAGGTATAGTATGGGATTTGGATGTCATGAAGATCACTCTGAAGTCATATGTGAAGCCAGTGAAGTAGCGCCCCTACTGAATGAATCCTAAGTATAAGGAAAAAGTGCGCGAAGAGTTAAATAAGATGCTTGCTATCGGAATTATTGAAGTTGTCGAAGAATCAGATTTGGTTAGTCATATGGTAGTTCAGGAATAGAAGACAAAGGGAGAAATTTGAATATAGATTTAAGGAAATTGAATGATGCTTGTGTCCATGATCCATTTCCTACACCATTCACAGATGAAGTAATGGAGAATGTTGGCAGTCAGGAAGCCTACTCGTTTACAGATGGGTTCTCAAGATATCATTAGATCAAGATCGCACCGAAGGATAGGAGGAAGACTACCTTCGCTACTGAATGGGGTTTTTTTAGTATACAGTTATGCCTTTCGAACTTAAAAATTCCCCTAAAATCTTCTCTAGGGTGGTAGTCGCAACTTTCAAACAATTTATTCTCAAGTTTTTGGAGGTTTATTTCGATGTTTGGACAGTGTTTGGGTTAGTAAAGAGAAATGTTTCTAGTCTTTGCGTCACGTTGGACACTTTTCGAAATGATCAAATGTCCCTTAATCTGAAGAAATGCATATTTTGCGTACCATATGGGATACTTTTGGGCCATGTTGTCTACAAGCAGGGGTTGATGGTAGACCCTGCCAAATTGTCATAATTATCAATTTGGAGCCTCTGAATAATTTCAAACAACTGCACGCAACGTTGGGCCATACAAGATATTATAGGAAACTGATCAAAGCATATGCGCAGATCACTGCTCCCATGGAAAAGTTGCTGAAAAAGGATGCGACTTTTTGTTGGGACGATGATTGCCCATAAGAGTTTGGATGTCTTGAAGGAAAAAGTGGTCACCGCGCCTATTGTAGTGTTCCTCAACTAGAAGAAGGAGTTCCACATACATGTAGATGCATCCTGCATAGCATTAGGAGTTGTGCTAACCCAACCATGCAAAGGTGATATCGACCATCTAATAGCGTTTGTGAGCGGGAACTTGTCAAAGGAAGAAAAGAATTATTCAACCACAGATTGTGAAGGATTAGCAATGGTGTGTGCGCTCCGGAATTTTAGGCACTATTTGTTGGATGCGCACTTCAAATTGTACATAGACCATTCTGCTTTGAAGTACTTGGTCAACAAGTCTGTGTTTGGGGGGGGGAATTCGTAGATGGTTGATGCTTTTTCAAGAATATGACTTTGAAGTAATTGTGAAGTTCAGGCAATTAAATGCTAGACCAAATCACCTCTCACGGATTGAGAATGGCGACGAACCTACAAATCTAGAGGCAGGATTTCCTAATGTGCATCTCTTTGATGTGTGCATCGTGGACAAACATTTTATAGACATAATCCAATTCTTGTCTATGGGTACAGCTCCTAAAGGGTTACAACAAAACAAAAGAAAGAATTGGTGGTCCAGGCTACAGATTTCTCCATTATCGCAGGACACTTATATAAAATGGGATCAGACAAAATATTGCGTAGGTATGTCCCAGAGTATGAAAAACAAAGTATCCTCCCTGAAGCACATGGAGGGGTTGCGGGAGGACATTATGTGGAAAGAGAAACTGCGCAGAAGATCCTACAAGTAGGGCTATGGTGGTCGACTGTGCATAATATTTCCAAGGCTTATTGCAAGGCATGCAATGTCTATCAAAGAACGGGGAGTTCATCATGAAGAGATGAATTTCCTCTCAACCCGCAAGTGTCATTACAGGAATTTGATAAGTGGGCAATAGACTTCATGGGACCAATTCAGCCACTACGAAAGAAGACATGAGCCTGATACATCATTACAACGACTGAATATTTAACCTGGTGAGTTCAGGCACAGCATGTGAAGGATTGTAGCACGACCACAACTGCAAATTTCATTTTTTAATACATTTTGTCTTGATTTGGCTGCCCTAAATTTTGATGAGCGATAGGGGTTCGTACTTCTTAAACGAAACAATTGCAAATTTGCTTGAAGAATTCTGGATGTATCACTAGAAAAGTATGTCATATCATCCTCAAGCAAACGACACAATGGCAGCCTTTAACAAACTCCTGGAGAATGCCTTAACGAAGATTTGCAATGCGAAGTAGAATGATTGGGATGTGTGCATACCAGTTGTTCTATGGGCGTATAGAACTACCTACAAAAAGTTGACTGGACAAACATCATTTAGACTAGTTTATGGACAAAAAGTTGTAATGTTGATGGAGTACATCGTGCCAAGTTTGCATATTGCTATAGTTACAGACATGGTCAATCAAGATACCATGGAAGAACGCCTCGCGCAACTAGTTGAGTTGGAGGAAGATCGCTTCTTGGCGGGTTTTCATCAATAAGTGCAAAAGGATCATGAAAAGGCATGGCATGATCGCCATATTAAATAGCACACCTTTAATAGTGAATATTTGGTATTGTTGTATGACAATAAGTTCACGAAGTTTCCGGGGAAGCTCCAAATGCATTGGCTGGGGCCATATATTGTTAAGAAGTTTACGGATGGAGGCACAATTCAGCTTGTGAAGATGAATGAGGAGTTGTTTCTAGGAAAGGTCAAAGGGAGTTAGTAAAAGTTGTACAGGGGTGATCCCACCCCTACACAATGACTATATGGATGCAGGATAGTCTTAGTACTCCAGGTAGTTGCAAGAGAGCATGGGACTATAAACTACACCGCCAACAGGATATTTTGGTGAAGTGGATGGGTTGTGTGACGAATCGTGGGAAGGCGCAAAGGAGAGTTGCACCGAAGGAGTTGTGCTAGCATGGTGGGTCCCCATAGCTTGGCCAAAAAGTGACAGTTGGAAGCATTATAGATGATTGGATGGAGAATTTTTCCATTAAAAGGAGCAGGGGGAGAGCATTTAAGGAGAACATCTTTGGAAATATGTTTCCAAAAGCGCATTAATGACATGAATCTGGAGGGGACTGATGGATTGAATTCAAATTATGCTATAAATACAGCATCTCGCTCAACATTCGAGCACTTTGTTTCCTGAGAATCAGTCTTGAGATTTTTCCCTTCAATTTGCACCAAGAGTATTATTGTATGTCTATAGAAGAGTGGAAATTACTCTAAGAGAAGATCTTACATCTAGGTTTCATAAATTTAATGGATTGGCAACGTGAAATATTCTTGGAGAGAATGACGACAACTTGACTTGAGCTGGAACAACCTATGCCTACTATTGTGCCTACTACAGCGCCTAGGTCATCAGGCCTAAACCATCCATGGTAAGAGATAAGAAGCAAAAGAAACCCCAACAGGCACTGGTGTGGAAATCGCCACATAAAAATCCAACGGAGCTCTGAAAGAAGGGAAAGATGGATCGATCCAGGTAGCTAACAGAGCCCCTAGACTTAGATGAGGAAGAACTAAACGGGGGTATTGAGGTGATTGATGCAAAGGAGGCTGATTTGATAACTTGGTTGTCACCATATATACTGCCAAGAAAATCCACGGCTCAAGTTATTAAAGACCCATATTTAGCGAAGTTCATGGTCTCCACACCTTTGCTACCAGAGAATGTGTCATTTGAGGGAAATTTGTTGGCCTGGATATTGTACTTAAAAATGGAGGATTGGGACCTCAGGGACCACGCGAAGTTCCTGCATTTGGAGCCAAGAAAGTACATGAAGAAGGTATATTATGAAGAATCAAAGGTCACGAGGCTTGAGCCAATAAAATGGGTGGTCGAAGTTGGGTGCGCGAGGCTACTAAATATGTTATGGGTGCCGCATTTTAGCCATAACGTCATTAATACAACCTGTGTGTGTCAATTGTTAACGTTGGTGCATGATGGGTGCCTATGGTTGGGAGGACCCATCCCAATTACTGACATGTTGATTCACATAATCACATTGTTGCCTTACCAAGGAGTGGACCGTACGAGTGTATTTGTGGGAAAATCGCAAGAGAAAAAGTTGGTGGACCAAATGAAGAGATATTTCATCCTGGTAAAGAAGTCACACAGTTATTCAATTCATTCCATCTCCGTTGGTGTGGTGCAGTCTGCTGCACAAATTTTGACCAGGAAAATCATGAGGAAGTGTCACACCGATGAAGTGTTGACACCAATAGTATCTTTGGTTGTACATTGTGCCAAAGGATTCCAATGCAATTGGGCTCAGTACTTATGTCACGAATTTTTTAATGATTGCAGAGAGGCCCAGGATGAGGGCAAGGCATTCCATTACACGTGATTGTTGTTGTTGATTGCGTTGGTGGCATGGAGGATGCCGAAGAAAGTCAGTTCCCTTAGCATGATCCAGATCTACCTAAGGCCGCAAAGTTTGCTTCGTTGTGGGCCACCAAATACCCTGAGTGAGTTATGGAGATGAAGATATTTTGGGTCTTATTTGAGTCAAGAGCTGAGGATGGTGATTAACTAGCGTCCAAGGTTATCACCAAGTTTGCACGCACATTACGTCAATGCTACTGATTTCAAAGCAGATTTTCATAATCTGCAAATCCACAGAAAGAAATATGCCATGGGCACATGGCACAAGTTTCCATACTGAGTCGTCGAGGATGATATTCTGGGGGTCGTCAGTAAATGGTCGAGCGACTAGCTCACCCCTTTTGATCTCGGCGCGGGAACTAGTAAGGTTGTTGAAGGCGAAGTAGCACAAATCACAGCAACGAAGACAACAACAAAAGAGAAGAATAAGGAAGAACAGAAGGCTTCCATGAAAGAAAAGGTCTTTGCCAAAGAGACCGACGTGCCAAAGGAAAAAACTACCACTACATCACAGGGCACTATTTACCTCGGCAAGTTAGAAACAGAGCGCACCAATGTCAAGGGAAAGACAAAGGGTGAAGAGGAAGGGAGCATAGGCTTGGAGTCCCCCTTCATCGTCAAAAAGAGGTAGAAGAGGATTTCTACAAGGCCACGCAAGAAGCAGAAGCCAGACAAATTGGTGAGTGTGACACCTTTGGTCCTCATAGAGGGGGATCTAGACGAGATCGATGATGTGGTATACGACGCCATGGATAATATTTGAAACTACATCGAAGACCAGTATCATCAGACGTTGGATAAGGTGAGCAGGGTCTGAGGGAATTGTAGGTCCATATGGCATTATTCAAGTAAGCGTGGGACAGTGAGCCTGAAGTAAGCAAGCCTAAAACAAGTGAGTGGGTTAGCCTTAGCAAGAAAAATCACCACAGATCTCCACACAGTGTAGTTACTAGAGGGGTCATTGCATTTTGAGGCATTAGAAGACAGGGCATGCCTCTTACACGTGAAGGATCTGAGTCTGAACCTGGTGACGCTCCCTATTCAAACATTGCACGAGCTACCTCAAGGGGTATGAGGTGAGCTCGGAGTTCGAGAACAACACACATTATTGATCATCAATGAAGTCAAAACCAATAATCAGCAAATGTTTGAGGAAAAAGCGCAAGCCCTCAAGGAAAGGGAGGAAGTGATGGTGCATAGTCAACAGCTAGAAGTAGCCATAGCGTAGGCCTGTTGTGAGCTTCCTAACCTCTAGATTCTAGTAGATGTGGCCTCTACAGAGAACATTCAGAAGCTAGTTTCCACAGTAAAGGAGTTGAAGGAGGAAATTGGCAAAGTTCGATTTGAGATGTAGCTCCAGATCTCTAAGCTCCAACTTAAGCTACAACCAACCACGCCTCCACAAGTCAGAGAGCAATGTGAGGCTGATATTAAAGAAGAGATGACTACCTTAGAAGCTGCATTCAAGGGATGTACCGAGTTGTTTGAAAAACCATGGAACTGTGGACCTCACTGTAGGAGGATCCAACTTTGTAGAATATTGAAGCAGATATCCAAGAAAAGTAGAGGCAATTCGACGAGATCAGGTCTACAACGTGAACCTTAGCACCAGTGCAAAGGTTCACCAGATTATAGGAGGGCAAGCTCATCCAGAGCGAGATCAATGAGTTGCATCGCAAGGAATCCATCATATCTTCAATGACGCAACCCTGGGTGGATGAAGCAAGCCAGTTGACACTGTCAGTACAGAGTAAAATGGAGGCGATGCAACAAACACAGTGAGCCATCGGCCTTGCAGTCGAAGGCCCAACCATAGAAAAATTGGTTGAGGAAATCTATTAGGCCGTTGCGCAGGGAATAGTAGATCTGAAAGTGCTAAAGAACAAATTCAATGAGTTACAGGTAAATATCGAGGCACCTCCAGCAGAGTGACTTAAGGAAGAGTCATGACTTTGTCTTAGGGGCTTGTTGGGACAGGGTCCCCTGGGGCCAATTTTGCAAATAGTTTTGTTATTTTTGGTATAGTCTCCGCATTTTTAGGAGCAGAGCACAAAGGTCATTAGAAGTCAAAGGGGCTTTAAGAAGGTCCAAGCCCCTTATTTTGTTAGAAGTTATGTTGTTTCCTCACCCTCCCATGGTTCGTAGACCATGGTACTGTAAAAGAAGATGATATAAAAAGGAGTCATAGAGAGTCATAGGAGATTACGAAGAATGAATCTATGAGCAAGTGATCTAACTCAAAGAATTTTGTTTTCTGTACTTAGGGAAAGGGGAAGGCTCCTACAATTGTGTGCATGGAGACCTTGGTAAGTTGCAATTGAGTGTGCGGGCCCCTGCAGCTGTGTGCGTAGGGTAGAAAGAGTCTATAATAAAAGATTTGAACATTTTGGAGCAAGATCTGTGTATCTGTGCATTTATGTTTACTTCTAAAATTATTGTTTATTCACTCTGTTTACTGCAATTTATTATTACACATGCTTAATAGATGCGTGAAAGTGGTAGATCTAGTCAATTACATGATGTTATGAATGTTTAGAACACTTAGTGAAGAGTTTAAATATGTTATTTGTAAGTTACTATAATTTCCATGTTTCAAGGGTTAGGGTTCGCGAAGGTCGGGATAAAGCCCTAGAAGTAACAGAAACACGTAACCTATACCTCTCGATGCAGAAAACTGGTTCTGTCATCCCCCAATACTGACTCGGGTAAGACTATAGCCTGTGCTACGTGGGTCGTTACAGAAAGGTCCGGTAGTATAGGGTTTTTTTGGTTAGCACAGCTAACTTTGACCCTGGGTCCAAGCCCCCTCAAACCAACAGGTGAGATGCCCAAGAGATTATAGCCACTAAACACCCTACACCACATTGGTGTCTGAAATATCAACTACAAAAAAAATGATTCGGCATTGAATAGTTCCCCATCACCACTATCATCAAGGAATGTATCCAATACATTGCATGGTACGGTCTCCCGTCGCTAATAATAGGAAGCCCTCAAAGGACTTTGTGTGTATGCCTCTCCTCTTCACCATTTGGGCATCTATAAAAATTTTGGTAGCCCCATTATCTACTAGGATCGATACACATTATCCTTTCATTGTGCTCCTGATCCTCATAGTAAGATACTTCGACACTCCCTGAAGTGAAGTAATAATTCCTTCTACACATAAGAAAGGAGATCCTCTTGGTGGGGGTGGTGGGGCCTCCTCCTCCTCCTCCTATCACCTGTGGCTAACCATAGCCATCACCTATCTCCTTCTCTGCATCATCCTCCATCTCACTATCAAAAACCACCTCTATATAGTGTGCCTTGTCCTTGGTACACTTGTTCCCCAGTGCCCATGGCTCTTGGAAAGTGAAGCATAGCTTCCCCCTACATATGCCTCTCTAGGTCTCACAATCCAACTTCCCATGCCCCTGAACATCTCTCTATGGTGGAGGTCTAGTCTCATGGCCCTTTTGAGGGAAAGGAGTTCGTGGTGGAACTGGTGCCCTAGTCTTGGGAATTGTGTCCTGCAAATCCCTCGTGTGATTCACTGCCTCTTTCATGATAGCAAGACTAATTTCCCACAATAGACCATGCAAGGGCTCAACCAAACCCTACACAAAGGTTTAGACCCTCCTAGAATCTGACAAATATGGCACCATCACCGACACCCTCAAGAACTCTACAATGTAATGCTCGAGGTTGTCTATTTGCTTGAGCTGAGTCAGCTCTCTAAAGTGTACCTCAAGGTCCCTCCTATCAAAATGCCCGATAAGTATCTGTGTGAAGTCCTCATAAGAAGTCAGGCTAGCATGCCCTAGTGTAGACAACCCATGGAACCACCAGTTGTGTGCCTCCCCTTCCAAGTGTAAGGTAGTCATTTTGATGGATTCCACCTCAATCATCTGGATAAGATGAAAATATGTATCTAACCTCTCCACCCAAGCCCTAGCCTTGCACTTGGAAGAACCATCAAAATTGGGAAGTGACATCCTCCCAATGGTGCATTGTAACTCAAAATTATGTGTGTCTAAGCCTCCTGCACCCTTTCCCTTTTCATTTTGCTTGAGCTGGTAATAGTCCCTGAAACTGAGTGAAACATGAAAATCCTCCCCCATCTACTGCCACTCCTAGAATTACTCTCCCATGTGCATCTTGTCCTGCCCAGCCTGTTCAGTAGCTCCTTAAGGTAAAAACATGGGCAATGTGATTCTAGTTGGCCCACAGGAAGCGTGTGGGTGAGTCAAAGGGGAATTGTGATCATACTAGCGGGAAGCCCCTAAAGTCTCCCCAAACAAGAAATCTTGGTGGACACTCTTGTCCTAGTTTTGCTGCTTAATCTCCTTAAACATTTATTTCTACCCCTTTTTTAGGTCATTTAAATCCTTCGAGAGACTATTGAACATTACCTCCTCTTTGATTGTTAGTGCCCCCATGATTTCCTCTACTAACTCCTATTCATAGGTCTCAGTATCAAGTGTAATATTTAACTCCCTCTCTCGGATCCTGTATCTATGCCTCATATAAGTAAAGTTCTACTTCTCTTCTGTGGTCTTAGAAGTTTCCCCATGGCTGAGCCAAGACCGGTGCGCTGATACCACTGTAATGTTCCTATTAGGAAAATTAACAGTGATACTCAAGCAAGATACACATGCAACTCAAAAATTTTAGACAACAATTAGGCACCCATAAATACGCCAAAAATTGTGCCAAGTTGAACAATTTTATTATCAAAGAGGAGAGTACAATAAATGTATGGAATATGTTCACCTAGGCTTGCCAAAGCAAGCTAGACAAATCCTAGCTAAGAAGATGTGTTACCCAAATGCTGGAAAGTGCTTCCTCTTTAATGCTTTGCGTTGGCCCTGGAAATTTTCACTGTAGTTGGGAAGAGACCCCTTTTTGAGCCCTATAGAGTGCTCAAAAAATTCTACCAAAATAAGCTTGGACTCTCTTAAACAAACCTAGAAAGACCTAAAAAGGGTTGGGCTTCATTCCAACCTTCTGAAATTACCCCCAATTTGTGTGAGCTCCCTCTCTAGCTGGGGGACTTGTACTGCCTGAGAAATAGCTGCCAAATCCCTCCCAAAATTACCTAAGAACCTCTCCAATAATTCTCCTTATGTCCCCCTATAAATCCTCAACCCCAACACCAGTTCAAGCCTCCACAACTAAGGTGCTCCTCCAATGACTGTGCAAGCCTAGTAAAACCACTTCAACGCTGGCCCAGGAAGAAGAAATTCGGCCTAAAGGAATTACACTCAACCTTCCCACCAAACCACTGCAAAAGTTTTGCTAGATGCCAAGAGAATGTGCCTCTAAATTCCCAGAACTAACTATGTCGTGAAACTCGCTCTCCACAAGAGTGTGTGGTCTCTTACTACACCCAACCTACTCCTCAACAACTCAAATCTCCTTATCGAATCCCTCCGGAACAACTCCAAGAATGTAGCAAAGTCTCCCCTAGGGTAGCACTCGAAGTCCATCAAAGTAGGAGTTGAGATCTCCCCTCGGAAATGTCGTGTGTTGAACATCACTATGTTGACCCAGCTAAACAACTTGAGCAAACAATGGTTTACACATCAAATGAGAAAAAGTCCAAAAATGAATGCTCCACCTTCCATTTATATTTTTTTCCCCTCCTCTTTCCTTGTGGGCTCCACCCAACAAATTTCCTTTCCCTCCTCTCTCCAAGTCAAGCTCTCCAAGGGGTGCATATTCCCTCATGGAGTGGCCCCCACCTTCCACTAGCTCCAAGATTTTCCCTTTTTCTCTAAGTGGGTCCCTCTCTTTACCCAAAAATTAAATGTTCTTTTTTATTTATCCACTTTCCTAATTTGTGGACCAAAATTGGTGTTCACCTTATTAAAATTTCAAAAATGGTGGTGTTTCTTGTTGATTTTAATTAGAGGGGACATCACACATTAGCTACAACTTAGTTGGTTTTGGTTGATGTTGTTTATTTTTTTTAACTTATTGATATTCATCTTGGAATATATGATGGTGAGTGATTTGTAGCACTAAGAAACATACATTCTAGACTTAAGCATTGATTGGAAGACGCATCGTGTTCCAAAGACATTTTTTAATAATTTTTTCTAATGGACTATGCAAGAACTTAGATTTCCAATGAATGTGTTCTTTCACTTATGGTCCGGATCTTGGGGTTGGGGGGGGTGGGGGGCCGTGGCGCAATATCTAAAATATTGAAATGGACCATGGGGGGGAGGCCCCCAAGATCTAAAAAATTGAAATGCCAAAAGAAAATGGGAGAACACACATTAAACAAAACCACCAAGAAACTTTTTATTAAATTAGAGAATAAATGTAAAAGCTACATTGTGATGAGTCATGTCTTTTTACAAAATGTGACTTGTTACTTATAGTATTTGTTTAGTTATAATACCACAGGTAAATTCCATGGGTGGGTAGATACTATGGGTGATTGACTACCATGGTTGCATCTCACTTACAATACCATGGGTAAATACTCTAGGTGCTAATGAATACCATGGGTAAATTCCATGGGTACATAAATAGCTTGGGTGGATGAATACCATGGGGAGATTCCACTTACAATCCCATGGGTATATTCCATGAGTGGATAAATACCATGGGTTGATGAATATCATGGGTGGATGTCAATTTCCATTCAGATCATTCCTCCCTCCTTAAGAAGCAATGGTCCCCATTGCATGAAGTTCCCTCCTGAGAAGCCTTTTGTTGACTATGAAGAGCCACTGAAGAGAATGGTTTTGTGTGGTTAACCCATAACCATGATGAACAAAGATCTGAGGATAGAGATACCATGTAATGCTTGTGACCAACTATGATACTGATAATGTGCGGCCTAGAAAATGGACTTCGATGAAGTGTGGGTTTGTGGATGACCCATAACCATGACAAACGGGAATCTGAGCATAGATATACCTTGTAATGCTTGTGACCAACTGTGATACTAACAATGTGTGACCTAGCAAATGGACTTCGATGACAAGGATTTTGTATAGCTAACCCATAACTGTGATGTTAATTGTTGATAAAGTAGTAGATGCCTACATAGCCTGGATTGGGATGGCACGTCTCCAAAGATCCCAAGTCGGATGCTGCTATGCTGAAACTAATGAATGTGAAGCAGGTGCCTACTAAAGCGGGGTGGGATGGAACATCTCCAAAGAACCCAAGTCGGATGTTGTTATGCTAAAATTGATGAATGTGAAGCAGATGCCTACTAATGTGAGGTGGGAGGGCATGTCTCCAAAGGGAACCTGCTTCGAATGTTGCTCCAGATATGAAAACTAATTTAAAATGGACATAACTCGGTCAGTATAACTCAAAATATTTATTATAACCTATTTTTGGAAATAAAATAATCATTCATCATCTTCTCATGTGATTAAAATCCCTATCTGGACACTCTGGAAACTCATATTCACGCTACGATTGTCTTGTCGTCACAAAAGTTCTTAAAAAAAAACTGATTTTAAATCGGTGATATCTCCCTCATACGAACTCTGATTCGACCAATTTTTATTTTTTTTTAAATTGGGTGATTTTAAAAGAAGAACTCAGATCTGTAATTAGTTTTTTGAAATTATGCACAAAAACTATAAAAAAGTGATAGAAGAGTCATCGTGGAAACAACCAAGGCAAGATGCAACTCCACTTGGTCATTGTGGAACTCTTCGACCCATTTCCATATATATAGTATTAGCTTATGTGTTAGAATATGATCCCATAAAGTTATGGATACCATATCGCAGGTTTGGAATTATAATGATAATGAATCATTTTTCCTATTTTATGGTAGAGTTCTTTTTGTAATTTTTAAATGTAAACTAGGACATTAAGTAAAAATGCATACGTTTTAAAGTTATACACGTATTTAAAAAATATATATATATCTTTGAATTAACCACATAGATTAACAAGGTTTTTAAGTTGATGCCTCTCACAAGGTCAACTTTGTGACACTGCAAAATTCTATATAACCGGTATGTATAAAACGCACTTGTTATATTTAAACAATTGCAATTAAAAGTCGTAGTCTAACTAGTTGGAGGAATTGCTCAGAAAGTTATGGAAATTCTGGTCATATTTAGAGAAAATCTGGCAAGGATTTTTGTAAATCCAAGTTATAGTTATTAAACTTCAAAATTTTAGGTATCCTAGACGTTTTTGATGGTGCTAAATCCATTTCCACAATCAAAAACACGATTCAAACACTGCATTTACAAGATTTTTTGAAATTTTTTTTCTCGGATTCTGGCCACTTTTGGCCATCCAGACAATTCCTCAACCTCTGTGGTGACATCTTTCTGGAAATGAACTCTTGCCTCTGTTGCATCCGGGTACACTGGTTTGGCTCCTTTGTCCAACTCGTCTTATAACATGTGCATCATCGACTTGAGTGTAGCCATACCAACGACATATAGATGCATATTGTCTGCGTTGATCGCCAAGTCTGCGCTGGTGGCTATGCGCATCAACTCGTCAAATTACATGTCCAGCTCCAGTTGGACTTGATTCTTTGCCTTTGCCTTGGTGAGTGTCCCAATGGATGGGATCGCATGTGCGCACACAACAACATTCATTCTTCTAAACATCCGTGCATGTGAAGCCTACAAACTGGTGATGAGTTGTGGGTGTTCCTCATAGTTTCGGATCCGACTTCAGATGTGTGCCTTCAACTCTACCACCTTGGGCTTCATCAACTTGGGCAAGTGTAATGGGGCTCCCTTGTATCTCATTGTCCATGTTTTCGTGTGGTCGACGACAGTGTGAAAATCTGACAAGATATGTGCTCTCCTAACATAGCGTTGTTGCCAACCGTTGAGATGGACAACTGACTTATGCACGGTGAAAAAACTGGAATACAACATTCGCATGACTATCTCAAGAGATGATACCTCATTCAATATTGCTCTCTTCAACTCTTCTCTATCGTGCATTGTAACATGTTCTCCTCCCTTCTTGGTTGTCTGTAATTCCTTAGCCATCCGCTCGTTCTATGCTATCAAGAAGAGAACACTCGAGCTGGTGGCTTTGGCATATGCTCTGGTAGCATCGGCCAATGCTATTGGATGCTTGTGCACGTCAGATATGATCACTCATTCTTCAAAATGCACAGCAAATGCATGGACATCTGGAGTGGTCACTTTGCGTGATTGCAAAACTCTATGCTGCGACTCATCGAATGATATGTTGTGCATCTCTGCTTTTGGATTGTCTTCAAGGATCTCAGTATCTCCTTGATCGCTCAAGACTTACTCTACTTCCAGATCTAGTGAAGTTGATGGGTTGATCTCTTGGTTGTAAGGCATGAGGTCAATATCTTGCTCTGACTCTGGTTGCTCCATCTCTGTATCCATCTTCTCAAGTATCTGTTCAATCTCTTGAGCAAAGTCCTGCGATTGTGATTGCTCACCCTATCTACTTTGTGCCCACTTCTCAGATGAGTCTACAACCTGTATGGGCACAGTTTCATCAATCTATGTGTGTTGTGCCTCCTATTGTGTATTTCCATATTTCACTTCCTTCTCCTTTTTGTGCAACTCTTATTCTTCCTGGAGTTGCTGCTTCGACTCTTGTGACTCCTTCAATGTTTCCTCCATCCTTTATTTCTCTCTCTACCTTTGCACATTCCTCCTATCACCTTTTTTCCTCTATCTCCAAAGCTGCTTTCTCCACAAGTGGCTTTGCTTTGAAATTGCAACTTTATTTTGCCTCTGCGTTGTCAACAACCTTTCTCTTTCCTTTGTCACTTGCAAGTACATTACCCTCTACTGTTGTTGATGATGGTGCTCTCCTAGATGCAGCTTCATGTTGTTTCGCTAACCATTCCACAGCTATGTCGGCTGGTTTATTGAGCTTAGAGAAGTTGTGACAATATCTCCATGGCTCTTCCTCAGACTAATGACACACCCCGTGGATCCAAGGAAATTGTACTCTCCCATAGTGGTCCTTTACAAATCATTGTGGGTCGTACAGATTGAAACTTCTGGTGTTGAAAGTAAATCTTTTGAACTCTTCCGTCTTGGCATCAACATGCTTGAGATTACATATCTCGTACAACCTGATCCACAAAGGAAGAGCAGGCCAGGGTGCCTTCTTCTTCCTGTGCAGTCTAGCTGACATTCCTGTTGAGATCTGGTACGACACTTCTTGCATGACGAGCTTGTCCATGGCAAACTTCGGTAAAACATATGGAGGCTTCTTCACGCTATACATTCATATGAAGGTGACAAGAGGTGAGGCATACCAATCCGTTATGTCGATTAATGCCCCCATTGCTGCCTGCGACATGCAGGGTGGATCCTGCACAAATATCATCTTGTACACTGGGGTGACAAAATGGTCTAGCAATTGTGTGATGACTCTGGGAAAGCTTCATTCGGAAATAATCTGCAGTAAGTATGTACAGAGGTTTCCGCTGATGTGCATGCCCAACCCAAGCCTGGGAACTCCTGATGAGCACATATTGCATCTAGAATGATTGCAGACATGTATATCTCTGCTTCCTGACCTTTGGGTGGCTATCAGGATTTTGTTACCTGTGAGACAACATGTCAAACCAGTTGTATGGTCTGCCTTCGCTGGTCAGTTGGTCCAACACGATCACTCAACTCTGCGAGAAGGTTTCTTTGCTATCTTGGTCATACAAGAAACACGCAAAGATGACCAAGTACTGATATGCCTTCCGCAATATCTTCATCTTGTAAACTTGGTTGGGTGTCATCCTAAACCTGGCTGGCTCTTCAAGATATCTATGGAGTTTTACAGTGTTGCTAGGTCTGCTAAAGGGTGTTTCCATTGTAATCACTGGCTACAGCAAGTAGTACATCTATTGAAATTCCTTCGCCCTGAAGGTAGCAATCTCTATCCCATTGACACTTCTTAACACCATCGTCTCGAGATCAGTGTGCGAGATTATCCAATCTATCATGTCCGCATATGAAAACATGGGATACCTACATGCAATCCGGTACAAGTCAAACTTGTGAATATTCACATAGACCCTCCGGTCTTCTAGATCTTCCCCAAATGTGCCTGATAATGTATCATTGATGTCCTGCCATTTCAACTTGATGTCTTTGTCTACGAGCAGCTTGGTGTCTTCGTAAATCGGCAACCTCATAGACACTTTCTCAATTGCATCTCCAGTTGCGCTTTCGTCGTTGTCCTTTGACCCTGCTCTTTTGGAGGCCATGGAACCTGAACTGCTGAGAGACAGGCGAACACCTGCTATACCTAGAGACACAATGACATTCATGGCAAGAAATCTGTCAGTTGAAAACCAAATCAAACTTGAGGATTGACATGCAACATACCTAGGAGACTGATGGCAAGGATTGTGCAATTTTCATCGGGACATCAAGAGACTGACTTTCAGAACTGCACAAAACAGAGTTCAGACTGTCAGGAAGCTGGCTGGCTGCTGGAATTGAGCAATGCGCAATCCAGGGTGACCTGCTGGGGGCTGAGATTGCGCAATGAACAATTTCAGTGAGCAAGGCATGCAAACCCAAGGACTACATTAAGTAATTTTATGGGCCAGCAGAGCATTGCCTCTCAGAATTGCGTAGAGCAGGCCTAGAGGACAATGTCTAGCCAGATTTGCGCATTTTATGAGAGGAAGGCAGAGCCTTCCCTCTCATAAATGTGAAATGTTATCTGGATAAGGCAAGGACCAGGCCAACGTTGCCGATACCTGCTAACAGGTGACTGAAAACATATGAAGCTTCGATTGCATGGCGAAATTGAATGTAAGAACGGGAAAAATATGCATGTGTGTGAAACAGGTCGCCACAACGGTGACCGTCAGTACAAAAACAATGTCGTGCATGCGACAACAGTGAGATGCAAATGAAATTGAAACAGTGCTTGTACATGCTAACATGCATGCAAACGATACCAAGCATTCATTGAAATCAAGCAGACAACACTTACACAAGCCAAAACACAAAAAGCGATAGAAATGTTGCACAAGACATGTAAAGTGGACTTACCCGGAAAAAGTTGAGTTGAATGTGCCAACAACTCCTAGATGTGATGTGGGATGTTGGAGCTCCAAGATCGATGTGGAGAATGATCTCTACAACGTCTAATAAATAAGTTTGAGCCTCATGACGTGCAAGCCATGAATCTAGGAAAAAGCGACACTTGGAAGGCAATTTCTAAAATGATTTTTGCATGTAACCTCTAGCTGCTAAAAATAGATCCTAAAATCTAGGGATGCTTTTTGCATGTTGCTTTTTGCTATTTCAAGAAAAGCAGCCCATGCAGCAAATCAATTTTGCTCGGTCCTAGAGGGAACCAGTCAACCTGAAGGCACATTCAATAGCCTTTGCGCAGTTTCTGGGTTGAGTTGGGTTGGTTGTCCCTAAGGGATTGTGCAATTTTTAGGATCGGCAAGTGACTATCTCCCAGAATTGCGCAATTTCTGGCCTGAGGCCCAGTACTGAGCTAGATTGAACAGTTTTTTGTGGGAGGCATGTCTGATTGTTATGCACAATTCTGGAGCCCATCAGGTTGCCCAGCTGATTTGCACAATTTCTAGAGCGAAAGTTGGTTCCCCTCGAGAATTGTGCAATTTTATGGGGGAGATGCTTAGCTAGCAAATAACATAATTCTGGTATGGAAGCCTGTGAAGGGAGTGAAGGAAAATGACATGCATAGGCTGGCAAGCCACTGAAAATCAGTTGAAGCCTATGTACTTGATAGTGCAAGACATGTCGTTAAGGATGGTTGGTAGGGGGGCTCCAAAACAAAGCTAAGGAAAAATTTTGGAGGGTGGTTGTAGCTGCTACAACACTTGGTGACACACTGGCAGATCTCCAGCTCTCTGCATGGACCTTGTTCATGAAAAACTAGTCTAACACCTTCGGAAGTATTGTTCAACTCTCTGTTCATCTTGGTTTCCACACTTGCTTGATTGTAAGATGTAGCATCTTCCAAGCCCTTGGTCAGTCAACACACATTCCAAGCCAAGCCAACGCAGTTGTTTCGGTTAGGGATGAGCGATATATTGGTGCACAAGCCTTATGGTCGTCAGAGTTTAAGTTTCATCTCTAGTGTTGCTCCAGTGATAGTAGGCCTAGACAATACCCCGATGGAGTCATGCAAGAACACAAGCATCGCTCTGTTGCCAGTGGGCGTAGTCAGTACCCCAGCGGAGTTACTTGCATCACCTCTCTGCACAAGAAGCCTTTCTCTTCTTTTTCCTTACTCATTTTTCGAAATTTTTCATTTTTTCATTTTTTCATTTTTTTTCATTTTTTCATTTTCATTTTAAACTGTGCATAGAACTTATTCATTTCAGAGGCGGAAGAGGGATCCTAGCTTATTGAGAGCAGAAGAGGTTGTTCCTTCTGAAAATTAGTTTGTATGTACCTCTGACGTGCTTGTTAAGGTTTCCCCCTCACCTTACTCTACTTGACTGAGATAACAAGGATTAACCCAAAAACAACCAACCAGAGTAGGTGATACTAGTTAGCGCACCAGTGTTGTGTTTTCACCAAGGTTCACTTCGAACAGAGCGTATTTTCCATTGATGTATCATGGACTGAAAACAACAAGTTCTTCATGTAGAGGCAGGACAACAGATAACCAAGTATTGATAACTACACAAGTCCTCTTGTACTTTACCCAACTTGTTTCAAGAGTCCCATAGGTTTTCA
Organism: Pinus taeda; assembly: GCA_000404065.3. NCBI lineage: Eukaryota > Viridiplantae > Streptophyta > Pinopsida > Pinales > Pinaceae > Pinus > Pinus taeda. Next base: position 59,931 of record APFE031248459.1, read on the forward strand.
TGCGAAACTAACCTACAAACGTAAACAAGCAAACAAACAACAACATAAAGCAAAAGCAGAATTAAATGCATAAGTGAAGCGAGTAAGAAAACAAACAAGAAAGCAAGCAAACGAACAAAGTAAGAAGCAAACATGCATGCAAGCAAAAAAACCAAAAGCAAACACTACTCCTACTCCTAACTTAATGGTGCATGGGTATGTTCACATGAAGCAATACTTCCAATGTAGCCACCGGCGCATTAGTTGACCCATGTTGGTGAAGTAATGGCTCGCGAACATCACAGCAATGTGAACCAATAAACATGAAAGATATAACAATGAAGACAAACACACTCTGAGTTTAAAATGCGTCCACAGAACAAACATGAGCGCGAGTGCATGACATGCGATCTGTGGACTTGCCATGGTCTTGTGTGAAACTGCGTGCAGATGTTAAGCATACGCATACTCTTGACTATGAAATGAAATCAAATAAAAAAAACAAAGACAACTTGCATCGTGCACGTGTGCTTGCTGTGTATGATTTCTCCAATGCATGAGCGATGGGATCATGTAGTTCTAGTGGAGGAAGCATAATCTATGCGTGAGATTGATCTTCAATGCACACAAATGAGTGATGATGGGCCTTGGGTGTTTCAACAATTTTGTGATTAGAGTGAAACCAAACTCAGGACAGCGAGGGCCTAACATAACCATCAACTCAGGCTGAATTTCCTTGACAGTTTGTGAGGTTTCGACTTCGACGACAGATAGATCATTATAAATAGGTGGCTTTGAAAAATCAACTGTGATATAATCATCATCGTGATCGAATAAGGGGGTAAATAGATCACGACGGCTACGATCAAAAAAATTAACGATTTCATTGGCATCCTCATGATTTGATGAATCAAATAGAAAGGTAGATGAGAAGCAAAAAGATTCACCCTCTGCATTTCCGAAAAAGGCAGATGAAAAATCAAGTGGATTTTCAAGGAATAATTTGTCCTCTCCATTGTCAGATGATGGAATGATATCTGGTGTGTTCTGCGAATGATCAACAATGGGTGCATCTGTAAATGGGGACACACATGAAATCAGCGATGGCAGAATCACCAAAGATGTAAGGGAAAAACGGAGGAGGCGTGGATAGAAGGGAATCATCCTTCGCCGCAGGTTGATGTTCAGGATCCAAACCATACTCTTCATAAGTGACAGCACAGGTTGGTTGTGCGACACCAAATCCATCGATAGCTTGATCCTCGTTCACGACAAGTGTAGAGTCTGAAATGGAAGAACACAAGATAGTGAAATCTAGAGGATTAACAAGTCATGAAGACGAAGGTGGTTGAGGTAAAACATGCATGTGACAACCAATGGGCTTTGCAACCAAAACTGCACTAAAATTGAGAGAAGTGATGTTGGGAGGACGTGACAGTTGAATGGACGTGTGTGCATGTTCTCCCACATCACCCTACGGTGGTGTAGCTATTTGATGAGGGGACGGCAGCTGGTCACGTGTGACAGCGACCATGTCCATCTATGAATGCGCAAATTCATCACCGAAGTATGCTGAGCTGGGTTTGAACTTCAACTTCTTCTTGGGATCGAAAAAATTGGCAAGGCAATATTCAAATCTATCCATGAGATACTGGAATTTCATCTGACTTCTTGGAGCTTCATACTGCAATACATGGAAGTGGTCCCAAAAATCCATGGGTGATGCTAGCAGAGTCTTCCATTGTTTTAACAGTTTTTTGTCAAGAGGTTCTGGATCGAAATGATGGAAAGTAGATTCAATGAGATCACATAAATGGTCAAGTGAGTGCACGTTGTCGAGTGGCAGACTACGGAACCACCATTGTGGGGATTCACAAAGTGTGTGTGCAAGCAGCAGGCTGACCTCTTTATCAGAGAAGTCATATGCATCATCGAGAAATGCATAGAAGTCTTGTAAGTACTCAGGCCAGGCCACTTCACCTTCACCATCATACGTGAATTCTAATAAGAGATCAAAAAACTCCCTCCTAATTTCGAGAGGTTTGGCATGTGAGAAACATCACAGAGGGTTGAGTTTGATAGTATCCATGACAGATGTGTGAATTTTCAAAACAAGATGAGAGGGCACAACTTGTCATCTGGCCCTCCTTCTAGTGCCAGAAATTTTGACAGTGTTCGACCTACAAACATGTCAGGGGATCTCCCAAGTAAGAAGTCTTGTGGTAGCCCTCTGAGTCCTCATTCTAACCCCACAGGTCTGATCAAGATTGGATTCTTTAAGAAAGAGTTATGCCCAATCTCCCATGATGACCTGATTATAGACTAGTTCAGTCGAGAAAACTTGTATGAAGTGCCACATGTCACTGTTGCGACCTTCGGCCCTAAAAAAGCTACTCAACAAACTAAAGTCTATCATTTTTCTGTGTCTATTTATGAAATTTGAATCCAATGCTCAGAGAGAAAGTTATGATGATTTTCCCAACATCACCAGTTTGACATGGAATTCGGGAGCATTCCAAAACCCTATATTACTCAGATCATATCTCTAAAAATATAGCAAACCAAGATGTGAAATTATGTCACACTGTTCATCTAAATTTTCGCTCAAATGGGCTTTAAATTCAGCTTCTGAAGATTTGCGGAAACAAAGTTATAGAGAAAATTCCATGATGACCTGTTTGAAGCCACAAAATCCCTACTACAGGAGGATATGAGGGTCATTATTCATATGAATGTCTTGAGTTGAGAGGGTCCTCAACAAGTGAACGTTGGAAGGATTTTAGGAGATTTTTTTATTATTATGAATTATTGACTATTCAATGACCACAACCAATTATCAGTGGCATGCCACAACCCCATAGGTTTTTAGCCCACTAACTGGGGTTACTAACTTCAAACACGAATATCTCTCAAACCGTGAAGAATTACTTGGTGTGCCATATATCAACGGAAATATCTCAACGCGTAGAATCCATCTAGAAGATCCTTGACTTATAATAGAGTATTTTATCAAGTCAAAATGCACATGCAAGATCAGGGTAGCCCCTTATGCTGCCTAGGTTGACATCAATCACAACCACTGATAAAACATCTCCCCCTTTGGCATTGATGGAAACACAAGTACTCCACTTGCGATCATGACACCTCTTCCTACTGCCTTCTCTCCCCCTTTGTCATCAATGGAAAAGGGTAACTACCCGTGATAAACTTTCATCATGCGCACCTGTACACACCTCCACTCCCCCTTTCTACTTAGTTAGATAAGAGAAAGATTCTAATGAGAACTTGGGAGAATCCCAAGCTTTTGCTGAAGATACTCAAATTCTTCACGAGGTAATGGTTTGGTAAAGATGTCAGCAATTTGTTCCTTTGTGCCAACATATTCAAGCTTGATATTCTTTTCGGCGACCTGCTCTCTAACGAAATGATATTTAATCGGAATATGCTTTGTTTTGGAATGCATCACAAGATTCTTGGAGATATTGATGGCGCTGGTGTTATCTCGGAATATGGGAATAGGCTTATCAAACTTAAGTTGAAGATCTTTCAAGGTTTTCTTCATCCAAAGAACCTTAGTACAACAAGTTGTTATCACAATGTATTATGCTTTGAAGACTTCTTTTTACTTAACCATGAGATAAGGCAACCACCTAGGTAGAACGTTGCTCCACTAGTACTCTTATGATCATCAACACTTCCTACCCAATCTGCATCTATATAAGCTTGGATGACCAGATCATTTCCTTTGGGATACCACAAACAATATTTCGTTGTGCCCTTAAGATATCAAAGAATTCTTTTGACAGCAATGGTATGAGATTCTTTTGGTGTTGCTTGGAATCGCACTATTTGTCCAACTACCTACATCACATATGGCTGGGAGGTTGTCACATATAAGAGACTACAAATCATGGATCTATACAACCTTTGGTCCACATCCTTTGACGAATCTTTTAAGCTTAACTTGCAAGCTGTTACCATGGGGGTAAGGACTAGCTTGCAATCTTCCATCTAGAATTTCTTGAGAATTTCTTTGATGTACTTGGTTTGATATATGAATATTCCTTTATCCTACTAAGAAATATGAAGCCCTAAAAATTATTTCAGTTCACCAATTATAGACATTTCAAACTCACTTTGAATTTTGTGGCAAAGTCTTTACTTAATCTGTCATCATTTCTTCCAAAGATTATATCGTCCACATATACTTTGATAATTGTTAGGTTATCTCGATCCATTTTCACATAGAGATTCTTTGTCAGCACTTCCTTTCTTGAATCTGTAATGCTTCAACTATTCTTCTCCCCCTGAACATGTAATGAAACTGCCATCTTGTTCAAACTACTTGTCTGTCAATCGTAGACTTGTGTCATATACGGTTGCATAGACTCCTCGTCTTCAAATTTCTAGGAGTCGATAAGTTGAATTGTTTCGAATAGTGTGTCATTTATACGGACTTTCTTGATTCAAGTCATTAACCAAAGCAATTGTTGATTCCACACAATTCGTTACGAATCATGAAAGCCTAATTGTTGGGACCTTATTGCCTTCTTTATTTTCTTGCTCATCTTGTACTTGTTTTCCTTTCCAAACCTTCTTATTCCCGTCATCAAGTTTTTCATTCATGGTTGATTCCATCTTGTACCTACAGTTACGAGATATGTGTCCATATTTATGACATTTGTAACATTCGATGTTATTCATAGAAGATTCTATTTGGTGTCTCTATCTCGTGATCCTGCAAATTTGCTTCTATGGTTTTGCTGATAATAGTTGTACCTGTCTGGAACTTCACAAATGCTAGCCATATGTCCAAAATTGTTACATTTGTAACATTCGACATCAGCTCTCAAATGATCAAATTTGTTTATATTATGCTAAGTTCTAGAATATTCATTTCTGAAGGATCTCCTGGAATTATATTCATTCCAAACATACATGCGACAGTCTGCAGGTCTATGTCCAAACCTTCCAAATGAATAACAATGACCCTAAAAGATAGGTTTGTACTTGGGAGGAAATCTTCTTGGAGGAATTGTCTTCCAAGGTTCTTCCTGCGAGTCTTGATCTCTTGATCTAGTTGGGGGATCTACCCGTTTTGTATATCTATCTTCTTTAGTTTTCATAGAAGGACTTGTCTCATTTTCGAATTTTTCTTTGTAACCAAGACCAGTCTTGTTACTGTATGATGTTTGGTTGCTGATGAGTTCATCCAAAGCCTTTGAATTGTTGGCATAGTCTTGAAGAGTTTTTCCACTTTTTACTTCCTTTCGTAGAGAAACTATTTCAGCTTCCAATGCTCCTCTTTCCTTGTTGCTTTCCTTTAATTCTTTCCTGAGTGATTCTTTGGTTCGTTTATATTCTTCATCCTTGATTTTAAGATTTAGGACCTATTCCCTTTTTGTCTTTAATTCATCTTCAAGAGTTTTGACGTGCTTCTTATCGACCTTGAGCTCTTTGATAACCTTGATTACTTCGTTTTGAAACTCAACCTCAGTCATTTCTTATTCTTCGTCTCCTTCTTCATTAGGTGCCTCTTGCTTATTGTGCATGGCCATAAACAACACTCTTCCATTGAATTCTTCGTCGTTATCACTGTCTTCTTCGGATGAGGAGCTATCTTCTTTGGAGAAGAAACTTTTCTTAAACCATTTCTTCTTGCCTTTCTTGTTGAACTTCCCAGGACTTTTCTTTCCTTTCGTAACAACCTCATTTTTGTGAGGGCATTTGGTTGAAAAATGCCCAACCTCACCACAATCAAAACATATTAATGGAAGTTTACCTTTGAATTTTCCTGTACCTGTTCTCATTTTCCGCGTGAAGTAGGCAAAAATATTTATCTGAGAATACTTCTTCATATTCTTCTTTTTCCTCATCCTTACAATTGCAAGTTTTTACTTTTGGAGTCTACTTATCCTTACTATTCTTCTTGGACGCAGAAAATATTGTTTCTATGTGAGAAGTGTCATCCTCTTCTTCAATCCTCATTTCATATGCCATTGGAATTCCATGCAATTCATCTATGTTGAGATTGGTGAGATTCGATCTATCTTCCAAGACAGATACCTTAGGGTTAAATCTTGCTAGCAAGGTTCTGAGTATCTTTTGGACAACAATTTTCGTTTCAACAGGTTCTCCCAAACCTTCCAATGTATTTGTTGTTTCATCAACATGCTGAAAGTATGCATCAATATATTCAACTTCCCTCTTTTTGACTTGCTCAAATTTTGCCCTGAAAATTTGAAGCTTTACATCTTTCACCTTTGAGTCACATACGTATATATTTTCAAGGTTTCCCCATACCTCATTAGCAATTTTGCAACTCAATATATTAAGATAAATAGATTCGATAAGCCCACTGATAATAATATCTTTAGTCTTTGCATCATATACCATATTTTTCTTACCTTATTCATCCTGGGTTAGTGTGAAGCCTTTGTCAACGACTTCCCATACTTCATTTCCTTGTGCCAACAAATGAACCTGCATTCTTCCACTCCAAAGTGCATAGTTATTTCCATTGAACAAATGAACTCTATTCGTAGTATACTCCATGATCTCCTTCCAGTTGTTAGACTAATATTTAAGGAACCAAGCTCTAAAACCAATTGTTGGAAATAATGAGAGGGGGGAGAATCATTATTCCTTAGAAACTAGCACTTTTAAATCTTTTCAAAGCATTAGTTAATCTTCAATTATTGTTAGTGTTTATGCAGTAATAACAATAAATAAAAGAACACAATAGGCACAAGAATTTTAGGTGGAAAACCCCCTCCGGGGTCAAAAACCACTGAACACTTTTATAATAAATTCTTTAATCTTTAGCCCCAACTGAAATGAAAGCAACAACTTCCTAGAATTATTCTAGAAAAGCATTCTTCTCCAGATCCCACTGGAATGATGCCCCAACGCCTTGGTTTCTTCATTAATCAAATGAATGGATGCCCCAACACCCTAGCGAGCCACAACTTTCCCTATAACCTCCCTACCACCCTGAAGTGTTCACAAGCCCCAACCTATAGGCGACTTCATACACTTGCCTAACACCTCCCTGCCACCCTATAATGACTGAAATGAGATAAGAGTGTGGATTCCCATACCAAGGACAACTATCCATGATACAATATGATTTACAATGATTTTGACCGAGCACCCAATCACACTATGACCTACAACCCAACCATGACATCATCCCAACAAAGACTCCTATACCTCCTAATGATGCCTTTTCGACTCTAGGCAAATTGACTCTTTTACAATAATGACTCCTCCAATGATGACACTTTTACAAATGACTCTTTTACATCTTTACAATGATGATTGTTGGTCTTGACACTTCTTCACTATATATGGATGGTTTTCATGTCTTCAAAGGATGTCTCATTGAAATGCTTCCTTTCATTTGATACCTTTGCTCTTGAATTCTTGCTTGAAGTTGTACTTGAATCTTCTTCTACCTGCATGCAAAATTTTCCCGACGAAACCAATCTCAAAACAAAACAAAATACCCTTCAACTTACCTCTACCTACAAAACACATGTAAGTGCATAATAATGAATAAGTACAAATTAAAATTACAATGCATACCTGAAGTGTGCTTGTCACTTTTGTTGTTGACTTGTTGCAGCAGTAGACAAAGACTCCCACTCTTGATATAAGCCTGGACTCTATGCAAGACTATATCCAAAACTAACTTAAAGATGTATACAATAAAAACTGATGATAGACCCTAGAATTGTGATGGACCAAGTTCTAAGTACAACAATAGAGACCATTCTATCAACTATGACAAGACAAGTAACATGAACTTACAACATCATATAGATTTAGCAAACTTGGTGTAGCATCAAGAATAAGTAGCATCAATTGTGTAGTATCAAAAATAGGACATCCAAAATGTGGAATCAAAACTAACTGTGACGTATAGAGACATAGAGGTATAACCGATACCCTGTATGTACTTATGTTGTCCCTTGACTGTTGATGTGTGGTCCTCACTGCAATGATACTTGAGTGCATGCTTTTTCCACCCTTCTAGGAGCTCGATATTGAATCTGTTATATCTATGTAATTTCGGATATCCAGGGTCTGAAATTTTGTCCTATGGTAACCCTATGAGCTCTCTTTCTAACCCCATAGGTCTGATCAAGATTGGATCCTTCAAGAAAGATTTATGCCCAATCTCCCACGATATCTTGATCATAGACTAGTTCAGTAGAGAAAACTTGTACGAAGTGCCACGTGTCATTGGTGAAATTTTCGGCCCTAAAAATGCTACTCAACAAACTAAATTATGTTCTCTTTCTGCGACTATTTACAAAATTTGAATCCAATGCTCAAAGAGAAAGTTATGACGATTTTCCCAACATCACCTGTTTGACATGGAATTCGGGAGCCTGCAAAAACACTAAATTACTCAGATCATATCTCAGAAACTATAGCAAACCAAGATGTGAAATTCGGTCACGAGGTTCATCTAGATTTCAGCTCAAATGGGTTTTAATTTCAGCTTCTGAATCTTCGGAGTAGAAAATTTATAGTGAAAACTCCACAATAACCTGTTTGAAGCCACAAAATCCCTACTAGAGGAGGATATGAGGGTGATTATTCATATGAATTTCTTGAGTTGAGAGGGTCCTCAACAAGTGAACGTTGGAGGGATTTTCGGAGAATTTTTTTATTTTTATTAATTATTGACTATTCAAATACCACAACCAATTACGAGTTCCATCCCACAACCCCATAGGGTTTTAGGCCACTAATTGGGGTTACTAACTTCAAACATGAATATCCCTCAAAACGTGAAGAATTACTTGGCATTCCATATATCAACAGAAACATCTTGACCAATAGAATCCATATAGAAGATCCTTGACTTATATTAGAGTAAGTTTTCAAGTCAAAATGCCCATGCAATATCGGGGTAGTCCCTGGTGCTACTTGGGTTGACATCAATGACAACCACTGATCAACAATCTACCCCTTTGGCATTGATGGAAACACAAGTACTCCCACTTCGATCATGACACCTCTTCCTACTCCTTCTCTCCCCCTTTGTTATCAATGGCAAAGGGTAACTACCCCTGACAAACCTTTATCCTGCGCACCTATACACACCTCCACTCCCCCTTTCTACTTAGTTAGACAAGAGAAAGATTCTAATGAGAACTTGGGAGAATCCCAAGCTTTTGGTGAATATACTCAAATGCTTCACGAGGTAATGGTTTGGTAAAGATGTCAACAATTTGTTCCTTTGTGCCAACATATTCAAGCTTGATATTCCTTTCGGCAACCTGCTCTCTAACGAAATGATATTTAATCGGAATATGCTTCGTTTTGGAATGCATCACAGGATTCTTAGAGATACTGATGGCACTAATGTTATCTTAGAATATGGAAATAGGCTTATCAAACTTAAGTTGAATACCTTTCAAGGTTTTCTTGATCCAGAGAACCTTAGTACAACAAGTTGTTGTCGCGATGTATTCTACTTTGAAGATTGATTTTTACTTAACCATGAGACAATGCAACCACCTAGGTAGAATGTTGCTCCACTAGTACTCTTATGATCATCAACACTTACTGCCCAATCTGCATCTGTATAAGCTTGGATGACCAGATCATTTGCTTTGGGATACCACAGACCATGTTTCATTGTGCCCTTAAGATATCGAAGAATTATTTTGACAACAATGATATGAGATTCTTTTGGTGCTGCTTGGAATCATGGTATTTGTCCAACTACCTACATCACATCTGGCCGGGAGGCTGTCACATATAGGAGACTACCAATCATGGATCTATACAACCTTTGGTCCACATCCTTTGACGAATCTTTTAAGCTTAGCTTGCAACCTGTTACCATGGGGGTAAGGACTAACTTTCAATCTTCCATCTGGAATTTCTTGAGCATTTCTTTGATGTACTTGGTTTGATATATGAATATTCCTTTATCCTACTAAGAAATATGAAGCCCTAAAAAAGTATGTCAGGTCACCAATTATAGACATTTCAAACTCACTTTGAATTTTGTGGCAAAGTCTTTACTTAATATGTCATCACTGCTTCCAAAGATTATATCATCCACATATACTTTGATAATTGTTAGGTTATCTTGATCCACTTTCACATAGAGATTGCTTGACAGCGCTTCCTTTCTTGAATCTGTAATGCTTCAACTATTCTTCTCCCCCTGAACATGTAATGAAACTACCATCTTGTTCAAACTACCTGTCTGTCAATCGTAGACTTGTGTCATATACAGTTGCATAGACTCCTGTTAATGCCTCGAAAATCGCTGCAACAACATCGGGGAAAACCACCCGGTCCGGACCTTAAAGGCAGCTCCTTTTCCGTTTGGTGTGGTGGCTCCGACTGGAAATAATGGGACCAGTTTCCCAATAATGGATAAAAGGGAATGGATAAATGGTTGGTTCTTCTAATATATAATGATAATGGATGAATGATTTAATCTAAAAAGTAAAAATATGAACAACTATCATATCCCGGGAAATTTTTGCTTTTAGTATAATGTTTGATAATCTTTGTCCACAAATAGGCATATAGATGACTCTATTGGTAAACAAAGACATTTATTCATATGATAATTACTTTGTTCAAGTAGTTGAACAAAGTAATCATTAAAGCATTATTACACTATCCTTTATATATCACTGACACAGATATGACATAAAGAATAACACTCTTTAAACATTCAACAGTGAAAAATACAAGGACTATTGTTAAAACACATATATATATCCAATGATAGCAAGATTAAACAAATGACGATTCACATGAAAGAATGAAACAAGAGCATAGATAATAGTACCATATGTTATTTGGATCACTCCCAATATCAATCGTATTCAAATTCCTTCTTCCAACTTAGAAACAGTTTCACATCAAGGCAATAGTGCACATCCCATCAAATCTTTCTTCGTTAAAATTCGGAATAATGGACCAGTCTTTATAAAAATATACCAGAAGCACAATAGTGCGACTTCCAGATTTGAGTTTATACAAAAACTGAGGACCCTTTCTAAATGCATGAAAGGGCCTATAAATACTAATTTAGGCTAACTAATTTACAAAAATAAAATGCTATTAATTGGTACAACTAAATCATGAGTATCTTCTTAACATAGGCTTATTTGCAGTCGGTAGCATGATTCATTGTTTTGGATGATCTCCCTTAGGCTTGAGCTGGCAGATATTAAGCATTGGTTGCAATTCTGGAGGATGAGTGAATCGAGAATGCAGTTGGGCTGAGTATGTGGCATCGTGGATTTCGGGAATCATGCAACCGATCGCATTGGTTAAACATTTGAGTGCGGCCCTTTGACTGTATGGTTTAACTAAGAAAAACCAAAAGGTATCCCAAGTTAAACTTTGGATGCCAGCAATTAATCTTCCATTCTTCTCCAATTCTTGATTGCATGTTTGTTCCAATGCTTTGGCTGACGGCAGTTTACCTGGAGTGCACTGAAATCTGATGGTTGCAGAAGACTCTTGAACTTTTCTACTTGGTGTGATAGTTGAGCAATTTGCTCGTCTTTAGTCTTCATCATTTGTTCATTCATTGTCTTTATCCTGGCCAATGCGTCAGATAATTCCTTTTGCTTTTATACTACGCTTGAGTCTATCCTCTGTTTCTCCTCGATCAATTGCTTATTCAATTGATTGTTTATCTGTTGCTGTGTCGATAGTTGTTGTTCTATTTTCTGTTGTCTTTCAGACACTTGTAACTGCAAAGAAACAATTGTTTGGTCTCTTTCCTTAAGTAGATTGCTTACTTCCGAGGCTTTATCCATAGTGGCTGTTGAATAGGCTCTGGCATACTGAGAGAGTTTTGTAAGGTCATCGGAAGGGTTAAATTCTTCCTTCCAAAACACATTAGCTATCTCTGTTTGTGCTGGAAAAAGGGAAGATTGATCAAGTCTCCTCCCTTTCCTTTGTCTTTTCACTACAGCCCTGTGTTTGGGACTGTAAAAGACGTCTAATGGTGGAATGTCTTCTATCTGCAAAACAATCTGATCGGATGGATCCTTTGGAATTATTTCTATATCTGTGTTGGTGCGTAGGCCGCTGGTTCCTTCAATTGGAACTATTGTTGTTGTTGTCTCTTGACCGATTGTTACTTGAGATGTGTTGAATCCTTGTGAAGTCTTGGGATTACTAATAATGGAGTCAAATTGTTGCCACTCTTTGAGGAGTTTGGGATCAATTTGAGTCTCTAAATCAGTATATTCACTGTCCTATTTCTTTTCTATCTCCTTCTCTGTTTCTTGTTCTGGCTCTTGTCCCTTTTCAGGAATTTTCTCTGTAGCAGGAGATTTGTCAATGATTGGTTGTTCAGGCTTGCTTGACTGTGTAGTAGCTAATTAGTCCAAGGGCAGAGTTTGCAACCTCTGTTCTCTGAGCCTATTGAATTCTACCAGTCCTTCATCTTTGTATTTTAGTTTGGCTAGTGTCTTCACTTGAAACAATGATTCTGCTAAAGAAAACAGGTCATCAAACTCATCATTTTCATGGTCGAACCTTGTAATTTTGGCTTGTTTCAGCACATTATAGGCAACCTTCTTTGGATCGAATTGCCTATTAGGGATGGTTGCAAGATTGAGCACGTTTATTTTTTCTGCCTCCTTCTCCACATGTTTGTAATCATTTAGGGTGTAAACGCCGCACTTCAAAGGAAATGAAGGCCATGCCTGTTTCTTAGAATTCCTAAGAGTTTTGGATGTTCCTACTGTTGCTATTTGGTAGGCTAACTATCGAGCCAACAACTTATCTGGTACATACAATGGGAGGACATGGCGTCTTGTGAGGCTACCATAAACCCTTATATATGTGAACTTGTCTTCCCCAAACCAATTCCCTACAGCAGTCAAGTCAATTTCTGCTTCCTCGGAAATCCTTGGGGCAGGCTTATTAAAAATGGCATAATAGATAGGTAACATGAAACCATTACAGATTTGGTACAAGTGGTCTTTATAGTGTGCCTTCCATAACATCTGATGATAAATGTGGATTGGCTTGGGGTCTTGTGCAGTCCATCTCCACCCAAGTAGAGGATATTCAGAATTAAAACAAAACATATCCATAATATAAGCACTGTAATAAAAGGGGGGAATGATTCTAGTGGTTTTTCGTGCCTTAAATCTGAAGTCAAGAATTGCAGCAACTATTTTATCAAACAATATGTTTGCCCAATCCATCACATAACTATTAACAATCGCTTCCATTAAAGGAACCATTTCAATAGTGAATTTTGTAGAATCATGCATTCCCCATATTCTACACATCATTGCTCTAGCATAACAGTAAGGAGATGCTAGCGAATCGACAGAGTACTTACCCGATGATTCATGTTTGTGCTTTGCTGGATTCTGTCTCCATTGCTTAATTGGGGCCGATTCGGTCTCGTTCTCTGCTATGAATTTCTCCAGAAAGACTTTATTGTATGTCTTTTCAGGTGTAGGTAAATCATACATCTTTCTTAAGTCATCAGGCAAAAATGAACCAAAACTTCTTCCGTCACTTGTGCAAAATTTTCTATTCGTTTCTAGAATTTCCTCAACCACCCATCTGATCACATCAGTGTATGGAAGAATATTCTCCCGTGCTGCTATCCTGTGCAAATATGAGTTGGCTAAATCTTTCAGGGTAGCTTCTGATTTATTAGTTGAGCCTGCAATAGCTTCTTCCGACACTTCCTCCGGCTCCTTTGCTTCAATTAAATTGTAGATACTTTGCCAACTTGTATTTCCAAGGCCAAGACATGTAGTGTCTAAAATCAAACCCTTTTTGCTTGGTCCTGGATCACTGGTGGGCTGCACTGTTGCTGCAGGAGCCGCTGCTACCACGGATCTCTTGGATTTCTTTCCCATTTGGTTTGAATTTGTTCTTTTAGCGGAGTTCTGCGCAAGGAATGAAACCAACGTGATACAGAGAATAGGTAGTATGAGCCAATATGAAAGAATTATATCAATTAGCGAATAATGAAAGATTATAGTGAAGCTGCCGCAGATACAATCTAAGGGAAGATCTCGGCATAACTGCTTCATTAATTGGTCGCTTAACCTGTCAATCATGGTAAAGGAGTTTTAAATACCCATCATATCATTTATATTATGAATGATTGATTCAAGTGTGGCTTGGATTTTTGGCGGATAATCATAAGTCAATCGCAATCGGTGATTGGTAACATGAATGGGAAGGATTTAACAATAATCCAAAATAATGCATGCAAGCCTTTTTAAATATGTTTTGAAACTCGCGCCTTAATTTAATGTATCGCAATCGGGGATGGGCTCAGGTCATATTACTTATGTCATTGCAAAATTGCCGATCGCCGATGGCGATACACCTTATCGCATCAGGAGATTTAAAGGTGTCATAAACATGCGCTGTGTTACATCCTCCAATTGCCAATAGCGATATCGCATCGGAGAAATAAGGGAGGGTCTTTCATTACACTTGCTATTCGCCTCTCCCGACATCTGATAGTTGTTTTCTTTTCGGATCGGAGTAAGTCAATGGGTGCATGCATTATGTTTTCTTTATTGTTGCCATATGCGATCTTGCGATCGCTTTATCGCAATAATAAAGAACTTTATATTTATTTACAAGACCGATTTCATTATAGCTCAAAAGGTTTATAATATAACATTTCTATTGGACCTTTTGATGAAGAATTTTCTAATGATGAGTTAATACCAATTTATTCACACATCTACGTTTAAAAGGGACCCATTTCGTATTATGATTTTAAAGAAAAATTCTATGAAATGGGGGTTGTTGTAGAGCACAACAATTGGCGATTCACTGGGAGAAATAGTTATCTCTGAGAAATGTTGAAATACTTAAACTTTCTTTATCTGGAAATCTCATCTAAGAGGAGAATTCTAATATAACTAGGTATATATAAATTCTGAATATAATAATAACTATTTCTGCTATTTTCTTCTCTTGTTAAAATTAAATACATTCTAAGTTTTTAAATTAGCCTTAATTGGTTGATAATGGTAAAACAAAAAACTTTTCCAAATTAGCTTTATAATGACTCCTTTGTCATAGGTAAAGCCTCTGCTACCAGCAAACATTTATAGCCTCGACAGGGATACCTTTTAACCATTTGATCGTTCATTATCCCATCCATTTCAGAGTATAATTAAAAGAATGAATGCAAAAATATGCCTTCATATTTTTGTATCACTTTTTCTTTTTTCTTTTTTTACTTATTTTGTAAGATAAAAAGCCATTGTCCTGGTTTGGTGGCCAGCTATTTGACAATGCCATTCACTGGTTGTAATTTAACTGAACAAGCTGGCTCGTGATGAGACCCCTTGTCTTACAATTATAAACCATTACCCTGTTTTGATATGCAGTATTGGTAATGTCAGTTGAACTATTTCCCAATGATCATGGTAAGCGGGCTTGTAATAAGACCTCTTATCTTTTATATCAAATATATTTTAGAATTACAACTCCCCATCTTTAAATTTCTAGGAGTCGATAAGATGAATTGTTTAGAATAGTGTGTCATTTATATGGACTGTCTTGACTCGAGTCATTAACCAAAGCAATTGTTGATTCCTCACAATTCGTTACGAATCGTGAAAGCCTAATTGTTGGGACCTTATTGCCTTCTTGCTTTTCTTGCTCATCTTGTACTTGTTAATCCTGTACTTGTTTTCCTTTCCAAACCTTCTTATTCTTGTCGTCAAGATTTTCATTCATGGTTGATTCCATATTGTACTTGCAGTTACTAGATATGTGTCCATATTTATGACATTTTTAACATTCGATGTTATTCATAGAAGATCCTATTTGGTGTCTCTATCTCGTTATCCTGCAAATTTACTTCTAGGGTGTTGCCAATAATAGTTTTACCT
Organism: Pinus taeda; assembly: GCA_000404065.3. Classification (NCBI taxonomy): domain Eukaryota; kingdom Viridiplantae; phylum Streptophyta; class Pinopsida; order Pinales; family Pinaceae; genus Pinus; species Pinus taeda. The sequence goes on from APFE031248459.1 coordinate 75,806, forward strand.
ATCTGGAACTTCACAAATGCTAGCCATATGTCCAAAATTGTCACATTTATAACATTCGACATCATTTCTCAAATGATCAAATTTGTTGATATTATGCTAAGTTCTAGAATACTCATTTCTAAAGGATATCCTAGAATTATATTCATTCCAAACATACATGCTATAGTATGCAGCTCTATGTCCAAACCTTCCACATGAATAACAATGACCCTAAAAGATAGGTTGGTACCTGGGAGGAAATATTCTTCGAGGAATTGTCTTCCAAGGTTCTTCCTGCGAGTCTTGATCTCTTGATCTAGCTGGGGGATCTACCCCTTTTGCATATCCATCTTCTTTAGTTTTCATAGAAGGACTTGAATCCTTTTCGAATTTTTATTTGTAACCAAGACCAGTCTTGTCAATGTATGATGTCTGGTTGCTGATGAGTTCATCCAAAGCCTTTGAATTGTTGGCATAGTCTTGAAGAGTTTTTCCACTTTTTACTTCCTTTCGCAGAGAAACTATTTCAGCTTCCAATGCTTCTCTTTCCTTGTTGCTTTCCTTTAATTCTTTCCTGAGCGATTCTTTGATTCGTTTATATTCTTCATCCTTGATTTTAAGATTTAGGACATATTCCCTCTTTTGTCTTTAATTCATCTTCAAGAGTGTTGATGTGCTTCTTCTCAGCCTTGAGCTCTTTGATAACCTTAATTACTTCGTTTTGAAATTCAACCTTAGTCATTTCTTCTTCTTCGTCTCCTTCTTCATCGAGTGCCTCTTGCTTATTGTGCTTGGCCATAAACAATACTCTTCCATTGAATTCTTCTTCAGATGAGGAGCTATATTCTTTGGAGAAAAACTTTTCTTAAACCATTTCTTCTTCCCTTGCTTGTTGAACTTCATAGGACTTTTCTTTCCTTTTGTAACAACCTCAGTTTTGTGAGGACATTTGGCTGCAAAATGCCCAACCTCACCACAATCAAAACATGTTAATGGAAGTTTACCTTTGAAATTTCTCGTACATGTTCTCATTTTCCACGTGAAGTAGGCAAAATCTTTATCTGAAAATTCTTCTTCATCTTCTTCCTTTTACTCATCCTTACAATTGCAAGTTTTTGGTTTCGGAGTCTGCTTGTCCTTACTATTATTCTTGGACGCGGAAAATTTTGTTTCTAAGTGAGAAGTGCCATCGTATTCTTCAATCCTCATTTCATATGCCATAATAATTCCATGTAATTAATCTATGCTAAGATTGGTGAGATTCGATCTATCTTCCAAGACAAATACCTTAGGGTTAAATCTTGCTAGAAAGGTTGTGAGGATCTTTCGGACAACAATTTTCATTTCAAATTGTTCTCCCAAACCTTCTAATGTATTTGAGTCAACTACATATATATTTTCAAGCTTGCCCCATACCTCTTTAGAAATTTTACAACTTAATACCTTAAGATAAATAGATTAGATAAGCCCACTGATAATAAGATCTTTAGCCTTTGCATCATATACCATATTTTTCTTACCTTGTTCATCCTGGGTAAGTGTGAATCCTTTGTCAATGATTTCCCATACTTCGTATCCATGCGCCAGCAAATGAACCTGCATTCTTCCACTCCAAAGTGCATAGTTATTTACATTGAACAAATGAACTCTATTCTTAGTATACTCCATGATCTCCTTCCAGTTGTTAGACTGCTATTGAAGGAACCAAGCTCTGAAACCCATTGTTGGAAATAATGAGAGGGGGTGAAACAATATTCCTTAGAAATTAGCACTTTTAAATATTTTGAGAGCATTAGTTAATCTTCAATTATTTTTAATGTTTATGCAGTAATAACAATAAATAAAATAACACAATAGGCACAAGAAAGAGTTATGCCCAATCTCCCACGATGAATTGATTATAGACTGGTTCAGTAGAGAAAATTTGTACGAAGTGCCACATGTCACTGTTGTGACCTTCAGCCCTGAAAATGCTACTTAACAAACTAAAATCCGTCCTCTTTCTGGAACTATTTATGAAATTTGAATCCAATTCTTAGAGTGAAAGTTATGACGATTTTCCCAATGTCACCTATTTGACATGGAATTTGGGAGCCTACAAAAACCCTAAATTACTCAGATCATATCTCTAAAAATATAGTGAACCAAGATTTGAAATTAGGTCATGAGGTTCATCTAGATTTTGGCTCAAATGGGTTTTAATTTAAGCTTCTGAAGCTTCGCAAAAAAAAAGTTAGAGTGAAAATTCCACGATGGCCTGTTTGAAGCCACGAAATCCCTACTAGAGGAGGATATGAGGGTCATTATTCATATGAATGTCTTGAGTTGAGAGGGTCCTCAATAAGTGAACGTTGGAGGGATTTTAGGAGCAATTTTTTATTATTATTAATTATTGACTATTCAATGACCACAACCAATTATGAGTTCCATGCCACAACCGCATAGGGTTTTAGCCTAATAACTAGGGTTACTAACTTCAAACATGAATATCTCTCAAACCATGAAGAATTACTTGGCGTGCCATATATCAACGAAAACGTCTCGACGAGTAAAATTCTTCTAGAAGATATTTGAATTAGAATAGAGTAAGTTGTCAAGTCAAAATGCCCATGCAAGATCGGGGTATCCCTTGGTGCTACTTGGGTTGACATCAATGACAACCACTAATCAACAGTGTCTTCGTAAATCGGTAAACTCATAGACACTTGCTCAACTGCATCTCCAGTTGCGCTTCCATTGTTTTCCTTTGACCCTTCTCTTTTGGAGGCCATGGAACCTCAATTGCTGAGAGACGGACAAACACCTGCTATACCTGGAGACATGGCAATATTCATGGCAAGCAATTTGTCAACTGAAAGCCAAATCAAACTTGAGGACTAACATGCAACTTACCTGGGAGACTGATGACAAGGATTGCACAATTTTCATCAGGAGGCTAATTGTCAGAACTGCAAAAAACATGACCCAGACTATCGGGAGGCTGACTGGTTGTTGGAATTGCGCAATGTGCAATCTAGGCTGAACTACTGGCGGTTGAGATTGCGCAATGCGAAATTTCAGTCAGCGGGGCATGCAGGCCTAAGGACTGCATTGCGCAATTTTCTAGGCTAGTAGAGCACTGCCTCTCAGAATTGCGTAGAGAAGGCTTGGAGGAAAGTATTTGGCCTGATTTGCGCATTTTCTGGGAGGAAGGCAAAGCCTTCCCTCTCAGAAATGCGTAATGTTGTTTGGTTAACGCAAGGCCCGGGCCAAGGTTGCCCAGACCCATCGACGAGCGACTGAAAACATATGAAGCTTTGAATGCATGGTGAAACTAAATGTAAGACAGAGCGAATGATCATACATGCAAACAATGAACGCAAGATTCAGAAATAGGGAAAACACGCATGCGTGTGAAACGGGTCGTTGCAACGGCGACCGTCGATGCAAAAACAATGTCATGCATGCGACAACAGTGAGATGCAAACCAAAACTGAAACGGTGCTTGTATAGGCTAACATGAATGCAAACGAAAACAAGCATTCATTGAAATCATGCACACATCACTTACACAAGCCAAAACATAAAAAGCGACAAAAATGTTGCACAAGACATGTAAAGCGGACTTACCTGAAAAACGTTGAGTTGAACGTGTCGACGAATCCTAGATGTGATGTGGGATGTTAGAGCTCCAATATCGATGTGAAGAGCTCTACAGCGTTGAATAAATAAGTTTGAGGCTCATAACCCGCATGCCACAAATCTAGGAAAAAGCGACACTTGGAGGGCAATTTCTAAAATGATCTTTGCATGTAACCTCCAACTGCTAAAAATAGATCTCTAAAATCTAGGGATGTTTTTGCATGTTGCTTTTTTCTATTTTTGGAAAAGAAGCCCATGCATGCAAATTAGTTTTACTTGGTCTCGGAGGGAACCGATCAACCTGAAGGCACATGCAACAACCTGCAAGCCTAGGATGAAAATTTGCATAGTTTTTGGGCTGAGTTGGGCTAGCTATCCTTGAGGGATTGCGCAATTTCTGGGATTAGCTGGTGTCTGTCTCCCACAATTGCGCAATTTCTGGGCTGAGGCCCAGTGCCGGTCCAAATTGCGTACTTTTCTGTGGGAGGCTTATCTGATTGTTCTACACAATTTTAGAGCTCATCAGGCTGCCCAATTGATTTGCACAATTTCTAGAGGGAAGGTGGGTTCCCCTCTAGAATTGCGCAATTTTTTGGGGGAGCTGCTCAGTCAGCAAATAACGTAAGTCTGGGATGGCAGCCTGTGAAGGGAGTGAAGCAAACTGACATAGAGAGGATGGCGAGCCACTGAAAATCAGTTGAAGCCTATTTACTTGACAGTACAAAACACGCTGGTAAGGATGGTTGGTAGGGGGGCTCCAAAACGAAGCTAAGGCACAATTTTGGAGGGTGATTTTAGCTACTACAACACATTGATAAAACAATGTTAAAAACACATTTAATCATTAAAAAGGTAAGAAATCCATCATAATTAACCATAAGGTGAAAGAGGTACACTTAGCGGAAGTTGGTGATATAATTGCTATGGAAAGTGTCATAAATGCGATAATATGACTTATGGAGAATTTATATACTTAATGATATGACATATTCATATCTCAACATTCCTTCATGCCTAATATTTTGCATGCCCTCATGCAAACAAAATCCTCTCCTATGACATTGTTTTTTGGTGCAGGTGATTAAAGGTGAACTTTGGTACCATCATAGACTTGATATGTTTCACAACAAGGTAGAAAAAATTGAGGACAAACAAAATAAGGACTAGGAAGGGACGGTGGATGATATAAGGTAAGGATGAGGATAAGGGTTGGAAACTTTGTAATACCATTATTCACTTTGCGGTTCTTTTCTTAGATAAACAACAATGACTTCATCCTTCTATTGAGAGAATTTAGATGGTGATTTTGTGAATACTTTATGATGTACAAGTTGAAGACACTATAGATGTAGCTTTATTCATGTACCATAATAATTTTTTCATTCTTATGGTCTTACTATAATATGCATTGATGGATTTCGAAATGGGCGGTTTAATGGCAATTTAAGAAAAGTAGAGATTTATGGAATGGGAAGTGGTTAATCATCAAGATTCCTTAAGTTTTAATGAGTTAAAGACACTTTAAACATATTTTACCTCAAGTATACCTTTCGAATTTTGATTTGTACCACAAGCTGCAATGGAAGTTGTATGAAGCTGAAGATGAGGCGGAGTAAGGTTGAGAGTCTGGAATGATCTGGAAGAGCAGGAGTTGATGAGTGCCAATATGATCTGTTGAAGGAAGTTGAAGAGAATGAACTGAAGATGCTGAAAAGGTCTCAACAACCACTCCCCCATGCCTGAGGTTTTGCATGTCCTCATGCAATTAAGGTGAGGTACTGAAGAAGTGAGGAGGGTTGTTGAGATGGCTCTGGTACAAAAGAACCTAAAAAACAAAACAATGGAACAAATGAGATGAATATTGAACAAAAATAAGTCATCTCAGATTTATTAAAACGATAGAAAACTAACACTAATCATAACATAAATTCCAAATCACTCATCACATACGATTTCATCAATCTTTAATAGTTTTATGCTCAAGATAAACAAACCTTTTATAAATTTAAGGGGCTCTCCTTCTTTGTAGGTAGGAGGATTTTTTAATGATCACAACAAATGATGAACCAATGAAAAATTAGTCATTACCAACCAAATACCAAAGTCTTATAGTCATCCAATTATTATAGATAAGCTTTGCAGTTGAGCTCTATCAATTCTATGTGATCATAGGTGCCATTTCTAAGATAGTTAAATCTTAGGTATAGTATGAAAAACCAATGAAAGAGGTATGAAGGTAACCTTAAGGCCATTATTCAGCAGCAGATTTATGTGGTTCATTTTTCCCTTGACTTCATTCACACATGCTTCCTCTTGATTGTAACACTATAGAGTAACCATCATATGTGTAAACAAAAGCCCTGCTTTGGTTGACACTTCTTTAGGTGGAATGCCCCATTGCACGCGAGCGTCCATAGCCCCGATGTGTTTGCCTAGTGATATCATAAGTCAGTACCCACTGCTAGTAGACATCCATAGCCTCGACGTGTTAACCTATTAAACCTATTTTACGCTGAAGGATATAGTCCCATGTTTCCCACTAATTTAGTTTTAGATTATGGACATTGCTTTTGCAATTGGTAGATGGGGGGGTAGCTTCATAGAGCCCCTTAAAGGCATCAAATGGTACCTTTTAGAGTGACTTTTATTACCTGCATAATGTCTTGGACGCATACGGTATTTATAGGCACTCAAAGTACATAACATGAATGAGCCATTTTTAATGTGAGATGGATGAGGCTGCCAAAGAATAACCAAAAGACACCTAAATTCCCACTAATCATAGTTTCAATGTATGCTTCCACTTTTAAAGTAGTGTTCTACCATGAGTAGAGACTTGAGTAACTCTTCTGCAAGTCTTAATAAAGATGCTCAAATATCATGCTTTGGTGTGATGGATATAGTATTCAAGTTGATTTTTCATTGGTACCATTGTGTGGACCTCTTAACTTTGTTATGATCCCCTTAATATGTTTTGGTAATTATATTTTGAGCAACTATTTTGTATTGATAATCAAAAATCTATAAGACTAAGAAAAATGAAATTCCAAAAAGGGTATATCAACTATGAATAGTTTGGAATTATCATTGAATTAAACTTTTATGAAAGAATTGCTTATTAAATCATCTTTGTGAAATAGCGGTTTTAAAACATATAAGTAATGATAAAGCATGAATGCATAATTTTTAACAAATTAAGGAAGAAGGAAAGGTATCATCAAATACTCCCCTAAGTGTTGCATTCTATTGACAATGATGTCTTTTCCGCTTTTGAGTACCAGTATTCTTCTAGTATTTAAGCATCCCAAATGAACAAGATCCTTGAATCCAACTTTGTCTTGCAAAATAGAAAATTGGTACCAAAATTATGGGTACTAATTAGTTGAAACAAGGTACTAGACAATTGATATGCATTATGACATAGAGGTCATTATCAAGGAGATTACCTTCACATAGAATTCCAAACAAAGCTATCGCAATTTACTTTATTGAAAAGAAAAAATAGAAACAAATCTAAAAAGAACTAATAAGTGGGAAAGCGAAGTAATAGTTGAACTATGTAGTTATTTGAAATAAGACCAAGTAACAATCTTCGTTAAAACAATATGCAGTTGAAAGAAACCTCAATAGAAATTTTTTATAGGAACATAGATCTCTCATTTTCAACTAGTTGCTTTTTAGCTGTTAACATCCCCATTTATACAAAACAATGAGAAAGATGTTGCACTATATTTTATAACTAAACTAACTAATATATGCAACATTTATTTATTTATTATACTCTACTTGAGAAAAATAAATTCCTCTCCTCAAGTATTGGAGTATTTACAATGTAACCATGTGCATAACATGTATAAAAATACATTGATACTCAAGTTTAAAATATAATCTTCAATGCATACCTGAGTATGAAGATCCAACTATTTTAATGATGATGTCAAGAAGTAAGGAAGAATGAAGGAGTGGTATGACCTTATAATTTCTTGAAACCGACTTTCAACAAAATCAAAATTCTCTTGGTTTACCTCTTTATTTGGCTCATTTAGCATATCCTCCTTTACCATGCCAAGAAAATATTCTAACATTAGATGATTATCCTCTTGTGTGCTAAGAGGATTCGTAGATAGGCATGTCGAAAATTCTTCACTCTCAAGTTCTAATGGTTTCTCTTCATTGGATGGGGTCCATGATTCTTTAGTTTCTTCGAAAATATTGCAAGGGTGAAGATCTTCCTATGGATATGGTTCATGGAATTGTTGTTCTTCTATCACTTATGGGGAGGTAGATAAGTTCTTGACTGTTATCAAGATTTGTTCTTCCTGAGAAACGGAGATCCCAATTGTTGCTAGGATTTGAGAGAGTTCTCCCAAAATCTTGATCATCCTTTAATAATTCTTTGTTAGTTCCTAATCCCTATCCTGCAAATGGATAAGTATATGGAATTCTTATTAAAATCCTAAATAAATAAGAAGAAAAAATGCTTAAAACAAATTCAAGCAAAGAAATTATGTACTTGAAGCACCACCGTGCTACTAGGATCCTGCTGTCACCAAGTTATCTGTTCACACAAGTTAGGTTTCTCTTCTTTGCATGAATCAATCTAAAGGAAAACACACTTGAAAATAAAAGGAAAGAAAAATGAGGCTTTGGATCCTACATTTAATTCTACGCATATGAAAAAGAAACTAGAAAATCAATTAGAGACAACCAAACTTTGGAGCAACCCCAAACCAAAGTGGATGCATTTCTCTTCACTCACATCCTATCATCGTTCACCACCCTCTAGTGGTCGTGCAACTAATGTCATGCAAAAAACTTGTGAAAGAAACTATGCTCTAATCCCTTTAGCACCTCCCCGACAACAACGCCAAAAATGTTGGAAAAATTATATGTATTCTAATTCCAACATTTAATTATCAATCTGGGGTCGTAAGACTTAGAGCTCCAAGCATAGGAAATGCAAGATTATAATCTAGTTGAGATTACAAAATGAACTCTAAAATCTTGAAAGGAAATTTTATTTTAATTCTATTAAATAATAAATTAACCAAGCACTAGTCACATTCTTAGATCTAAAATATAATGTAAATTAGGTTCAAAGGTAAATGCTTCAATCAAAGTAGAAACTGAAATATCCATGTTCTATTCTTCACACTGTTAAAAATAGCAACAAGAAATCCTAATTTAATTTTTCCTTGAACTAAATTAGGAATTATATCGAAATTCTATTCTCATAGCAACTTGTAATAGTTAACTAAGTTAATTTGACTTAGCTGGCTCAGTAAAATTGAGTTGGAAGTTTATCTAGAGTAATGTAGAATGATTCCTAAATTTTAGGGGTCCAGGTTGAGTTCTTTTGAGTTGTAATTAATTATCTTAGTCTAACTGAGTTAAAGTTAGTTAAACTAGTTCAAATAGTTGGAGCAACTAGTAGGGGGTCTAGTAGTGGGGATCAACTTCAGTGCAACTTCACTGCTCCACCGGTTAATCGAAGATTCACTCATAAATAACTCATGCATGTCACTTCAAAGGAAGACCCAGTTGAGATTAGAGTTCAGGGACAGTGTACTATCCGTTGTATAATTTTCCAAGTTGTGCAGATGGTTCATGCAATCAGTAGAAGTCCTATGATGGATTGCGCAGTTATGTTGAGGGATTTTCCCAATTAAATATGGGCTAATTCTCTGAGGAATTGCGCAAGGAAGTATGGGCTTGATAGGCAACAAAATTGGATAAGTGTTGAGAGATAGATTGTACTTGTGCAAAGATTGTTCGGGTTGAAAATGTATTGTATTTTCTTCTCGGATTTTATGGTTAATGCAATATAGATAGTTGGGGTTTTGAGCAGTTTCTTTCCTGAGAAAAATATTGTGTTATGTGCGATTGAATTCTTCCTTTTCTGCTTAGTGTTTACATCGATAAATTTTGGTTTTTGCTGAAGAGTAGAGTAGATTCTTGTCTTTTGTTAGCATATCACATAAGTTGTTGAATCTAAAAGTAAAAATCTAAACAGTATCGGAGTTGAAGACATTATAGAAGAGGAGTGTTACACTGAAATTTGTCACCTTGACTATCTGCAGTCTATGTGGCCTCATCAATAGCCACATTGTCCTCTTTGTCAAGCCCCACACCTCTGCTCTTCATGTCAAAACTTCAAAGAGAGAGAAAGTCACTTGAAAACATGTTTATCTCTGGGTACGCAGGTTCTCTCTACCTTGCCTGCGTGTACGCACTCCAAATACACTATACCTGCGTACTTGTACGCTCTGTAAGCTAAAGCTTGGGTGCGTACCCCTGTAAAGGTCAAAAGGCGCGAGTTTCATCTTTAAAAAGTTACTTGTGGTCACTTCTAGAGCCTTCTAGAAGAGTTTTTGACGTGTATTGAGCGCCTCCAGATGGTTCATGCATCCCTATGATAGAGGAGCTTATCCCATCAAAAGAGGAGCTACCCCATCCAAAAGAGGGAGTATCCCATTGATGTTGGAACTGAATAACCTCCTCTAGAATACTATAAATACAGGCATTGGGAAAGGAGGGAGAGGTTGAAAGCTGAACATTCTAAAGGGTAAATGCTGCTGGAATTAGGACTTCCATTTGTTGACTTGTGAGGAGAGATCACTATCCTTCCTTGTTGCCATAGTGGGAGTGGGTGGGCTTGTCAAAGTAGAGGAAATCTCTTGCTGGACCCTGGGAGGAGCTTGCACAACACCAAGGCTCAGGTTGTAATGGTTCCTTTGATCATTTAATACAAATAAGTCCATTCTTCTCAATGATTTGTTAATGAATTATTTCATGTATTCCTTGGTCAATATGATAGATATGCTTTA
>APFE031248471.1:0-19742 GCA_000404065.3 Pinus taeda
AATGCAAGAAGGCAGGGTAATAGCTTACGAGTCTCGCAAACTAAAAGAACATGAGCAGAAGTATTCTGCTTATGATTTAGAGTTGGTTGCCGTGATACATGCCCTGAAGATGTGGCGGCATTATCTTATGGGCAGAAAATTTCTGCTGCATACCGACCACCACAGCTTGACCAACTACTTCAGCCAGCCTACCTTAAACGCTAGGCAAGCGAGGTGGGTAGACTTTTTAAGTGGTTTTGATTTTGATATAAAACACCTGCAGGGGAAGGAAAATAAGGTAGCAGACGCTTTGAGCCGGAAGGTACAGAATTTGTATGAAATTTCCATTAGTGGGTGGAAAAGTCCCTTCCTAGAAATTATAAAGGAAACTGCAGATCAAGACACTGAATATCAGCAGCTAAAATTACAAATACAACAATCTGCTAGAGAAGATAGCCAACAAGAATATGAATTAGACGATGCTGGAAGAATTTATTTCAGGAAACGGTTATATGTGCCAAATCAAAGCAGGATCAAAAATCTGATTATGGATGAATTTCATGTTAGTCATTACGCAGGTCATCCGGGTTATCAGAAGATGATAACAGCAATCCGAAAGGAGTATTTCTGGCCAGGAATGAAGAAAAACATTGTCGAATACCTATCCCAATGCCTGGAATGCCAGCAGATTAAAGCCGAACATCAACACCCAGCAGGATTGTTACAACCACTGCCAGTTCCAGAATGGAAGTGGGAAGTCATCTCCATGGACTTCATCATAGGATTACCTAAGACAAAAAGGAATAATGACTCCATTTTCGTAGTAGTGGACAAGCTGAGTAAGGCTGCACATTTCATACCAGTGCAATCTACATATAGAGCTGCACAGATTGCTCATATTTTTATGCAGAATATATTCAAGTTACATGGCCTTCCGAAAAACATAATTTCCGATCGTGATGTGAAATTCACATCAGCATTTTGGAAAACATTGTTTGCTGAATTAGGGACTCAACTAAACTTCAGCACGGCATACCATCCACAAACTGATGGGCAAACGAAACGAGTAAACCAGATGGAAGAAGATATGTTAAGGGCCTACGTCATGCAACAACCCACGAGGTGGGAAGATTATTTACATCTGGTAGAGTTCGCGTATAATAACAGTTACCATACCTCAACACAGATGAGCCCATTCGAAGTTATGTACGGACGAAAATGTCGTACACCCACTAGTTGGGGAGGACCAGAAGATAAATTGAGCTTAGGTCCTGAAATGCTAAAAGAAATGGAGGATATGGTAAAGAGGATACGTGTCAACTTGAAAGCTGCCCAAGACAGGCAAAAGAACTTCGCTGATCGGAAAAGGAGATTTAAGGAGTTTCAGGTTGGGGACCATGTGTATATTCGGATTCAGGCCAAAAGAAGTACCTTGCAGTGGAGCGGATGCGCCAAACTGGCACCACGGTATTGTGGACCTTTCCAAATTTTGGCGAGGGTCGGACCAATAGCTTATCAACTGGCCCTGCCAAGTCACATCCGAGTTCATAACGTATTTTATGTTTCTGTCCTAAAGAAGTATGTGTATGACCCTAGGCATGTGATTCGATGGCAAGAGATTCAGGTGGGTGAGAGTTATAATAAATTCCGCAAGAATTGCACATGAAAAGGAAAAAACTAACTTACAAAATTGTGTATTGCAGGTCGAGCCGGAAGGAGAAGTTCTGGTCGAACCGCTGAGCATTCTCGACCAGAGAGAAGTGCAGCTGCGGAAACGAGTTATTACCCAAGTTAAGGTTCAATGGCGACATTTTGGGCCTGACGAGGCCACTTGGGAAGATGAGGAATTAATGAGAAGAACCTATCCAGATCTGTTCGGTTCTGAGAGACACCGGGACGGTGTCCAATCTCAGGGGGAGGAGATGTAATGACCAAATATTTTATGTAAATAAATTACTTATTTACCCTGTGGTTAAAGATAAAACAGAAATTACCATTTTCTGAATTGATGGAAATATTATGTGTTTAAAATTAAATAATATGAATTGCATAATTATGTGTGCATGATAATTTCATGTGAAAAGTTATTTCTCTCTTTATGCATGAGAATGAAAGGAAAAACAGTTGCCAGTACACTAGGGAAAAGCCCTAACTATTTTCTCTTCTCCTTAGAAAAGGGGAAGGAGAAAAGACCTGTGTTTTTTTTGGGAACAAACAGGAAAAAAGGAACAGGAGGCACTGAGCAAAAGAGAGAAGTGCTACATCTGGTCAGGACCAGATAGCACAGGCACAACTGTGCTCCCTATTGCAGAGGCTGTGGCCAGCAAAGCGTCACTTGGGGGAGAGACGCAGTACAGACGACTGGTCTCGTGGCTGGGAGGATATCAAGCATTAAATAGCCTTCTACGGGTGGTAGCAGGACGGAAGAAAGCAACAGGGATACAGGTAAGTATTTCCATTTTATAAGACCTGAAGATTAGATATCAATGACAGTACTAATAGTTTGTTTATGAATATTATAACCTTATTTAAACAGTAAGGCAGTATCAGAATTTATTAAACGTATTACTGTCATTTACATTATTCTATAGACCAAATATATGAAAAAGAAAGAGAAAACCAATATTGGAAGTCTACACAGAACCTGTACAATATACTCTGTTCCTTATACTAATGTGAATCATAAATAAGGAAAATAGATAACTAAAGACTGCGTAGATTTAGTTCTGCACAGCAACATATATGAAAGGAAGAATCAGATAAATAATCATGCAGAGTATTAACCTTAGCAGGGAGGCTGTGATTCATGGAGAGAACAATAATAAGGACAGAAATCAATAGAACAAAGTCTAACTGAAGATGTTTAAATATACATCAAGAATGCAGGTAACCCATCTCTGTATTAGAGGCAGAGCATCAAAACAACTGTAACGGTTAACTATCCGGTGAACCCGAACAGAACCCTCATAATACCAGGCAGAAGTCTGTAAGCGATGAGTACGAATAGGTAGCAAATATATAAATGAAAAGAATTATTAAATTAATGGTACAACTTGCATAAGTAATATTGACTATTTCAAGATATATCCACGAAGGCGATAACTTCATTAAACCCGTTCAGGAAGACCATATGGGTAATGCGCAATGAAAACAGCCATGACATAATATAAGCTTGGGACCTCAGCAGCGAGACCATAATCTATCTACAGCAAAAATAAGTTGCGGTTCGGGCAGTATGCACAGGTGGCTACCACCTGGTAGCGGAAAGCTACAACAAGATGCCATGGTCTAAATACCCGAAACCCATTTACTGGAGTAATCACTCTGAGGGTTACTCGTTAATCAAAAAGAAAAGCTAATTAAAATTCGAAAGCTTGAAACCAGAACCATGCATGCGCGGTAATAATAAAGATAATGACAGAATGCACTCTAGCATTAACATTTCTCGGTCAAACCGGCCTTTCTCTAAAAACCCAGAATCATTATACAGTGAAAGCTTGTTAAAAACCGGATTAATGGTATAATGAACTAACCATAACGAAAGGTATCATCAAACCGAGTATTATAAGTACGAATCAAGCTATTATACCATGTAATCATGAGTAGGCCGACGGCCGAGTAAGGCAAAACTGTTAATAATCATATAAACCCTTACAGATGAAGTAAACGACAATATTTACACAATCATTGACATTCGATAAGTAGAGAAGCAAACCCCTGTCATTTAAATCATCAAAATGCATATATTATCGAATGATGACTACAGGGAAAACCATCACGGCCTGAGACCGACAAAGTCGGGAATAATCCATAAATCCATAATATATGTCAAACTGTAATTACTGTGACCGAATTCATCATATACAAATCAACTGAAGACTGAATAATTATAACAGAATCAGGGTAGCTCGAGAACCAACTCGGCTCGTGCATTAAACCTCAGAATAACCTACAACCCTAAGAGTTGTAACTAAACATCGGGTCCCGGAGTAAATCAAGTGCAAAAGGAGAAACTCTGTCATACGCCTTCGATAACAGGTTTAGCAACATTCCTGACAAGAAAGAATAGCATAAGGGCGACATTCATAACAATAACTAATGAATGGATGCAGTGGGTGTAGGAAGCTTACCTGGTCAGTTAAGTGGGGCAAAAACTCTGCACCATCGTTGTATCCGCCACCGTCATGGAACTCGCCTGTACCTGCCAGCATCAACCAAAGGCATTACCAACTCATAATTTACAGAGAGAAGAGGGTTACTGTAAAAATCACAGAGGAGGATTACCTGCCTGTCCATGAACGCGCCGAAGGAAGACACCAACAAAGCTCTCCACCAGCAGTAGTTCGCGCGACTGTAACGTTAACAATGGCAGAGAACAGACCCGAATGGTCTATGGCGGACACCGGAGGAAGGAGCCGCTCTCGGAGAGCAGAGCAATGACAAATGACCCGAAACTTCAGGTTACAAACCCTAAATACAATGCCACCAAAACCCTTAAGCCCTCCACCGTCCGATCGATGAGAACCATCGAGGCCGTCCATTACAATGACGATCCCGAGGAAGTGGTAGCCACGCTGTTACAATAAATGCCTCAGCTACCAGCAAGTGGATGAATGAACTGAGAGCCAGGTGTCATGCGTTCGTTTATTATAAAATGAAATGCAAGGTCGATTTATGTTATGGACCGTTAACTCTACCATTATATGGTTCTGGCATTATTTTTATAACTGTAAGTTATGTAATAAATAAACCAAAGTCATATATCAAGTCACGTCACCATGGTAATGTATGCCTTTTTGATCCGGTGTCGGGTATTAATCAGGGGTATAACAAATTTTTTTTTATGTATATAAGCTTTAGGTATAGAGGGTTATGACAAGCATCTATTTTATGTTCATCATTTGCTATTTTATAATTCTTCCAAAGCATTTATTTTGTATGTCATTTGATAATTTGTATATATAAAGTAAACGTAAAGAAGTAAACAGATTCAATAAAAAAAATTATAATTGAAAATTTCAGTTATAAAAATAGTTAAAAAATAGCTAAAAACAATATTTTTGGTTGCTAATCATTCATTTTCTTATAATTAAGATATGGTTTAGTCTAACTATTATATGTTTTGAACTTTTCTTTTTTAAAACCTAATCCTACAATTTTTAACTAAATTTTAATTTTTGGTTATGTAAAATCCATTAAAATATGGTTTGATTCTATTTAACTATTATACATTTAAAAAAAAATCTCAAAATTATATTATACGATTGTTCACCAAATCTATTTTTTTGTTGTTGTTTGTGCAGCAAATTTTTGACCAAATCCTTTCATGAAATCTTAAATTTTGTTACTACGTGAGGTACTTGATTTTTCAAATTTCAGAAATCAAATTTGTGATTCTCATTTAAATTGATTTTACAGATTTCAGGAATAAAATTTGTGATTCTCATTTAAACCATTTAACTGTGAATACTGATGCCCATAAAAAGACGGAAGATTTTATCCTATTCCTCTGATGGATCCGTAAGTCAGATTTCAGAACTCAAGTTTGTAATTCTCCTGTAAACCATCTGGCTTTGGCTCTGAATACTGATGCCCCTAAAAACGCGGGGCATTTTAACCTATTCCTCTGATGGATTTAAACCATCTGACTCTGGCTCTGAATACTGATGCCCCTACTAAAGAGGGGGAATTTTAACCTATTCCTCTGATGCATCGGTAAGTCACAAGAGACAAAACAAAGATGAAGAAGTCACAGGGAGTTCAGACAGAGGACATGCTTTTATAGTCAACTGTTACAGCTGCTTCCCTCACGGGAAAGAACCCGACAATGCGTTGCGCCATTTTATGTGACTTCACTTGTTGAATTCATGATAGAGTCTGCCTGCAATGTAATGAGAGTCCCCTAACTCTCATTACTCAATTCTTATAAATTCATATCTCACCTTCATCATGTCATCACATAGGGCATACATCACGCTCTTGCTCCTCACGATTTGGAGGTCCCTCGGCCAGTGCTGGAATTGTGAATCTGAGCATTTTGTCATTACTTCAAAAAGGGTAATATCAATCCATTTTAGCCACAGATCTGCAGATTTCTCTCATTTTCTTTCCCATCACCGTCATTTTTTTCCAGTGCTTGGTGTTGGAATGATAATTTAAACTGTCGTGGAGCGACAGCGACCGCAGCATACTGTTTCCAGAAAACCTCCATTTGAGCTCCCTGCGATGCGATCAAGTCGCAGATCGCATATCACACATTTTCTTGTTAACCTTCATTGCGTCCTTTCTATTGTATGCGATTGCGATTTCGCGATGCGATCTGATCGCATATCACAAATCGCATGTTTTAGACAATTATGGCAGCGGCGACACATCTTTTTTCTTTTCCTCCGATGCGATGGTGTGATGTTGTGATAAGCCACGCATTAAATTCAGAGTTTAATTCCCTTGCAGACTGCCGTCTTGAAAAGCATCACCGCCTCTTCTGCAATAAATACACAGATAAACATCAGTAGATATTTTGATTAGTTTATAGTTTAACTCAGATATTTATTTTCTTATAAATACAACGAACAACAGATCTGTTTTTCAAAAATAAAAGTGTAGAAAGAAAAAGAACAGAAGTTTTGTTTTCTGTGTGAGTGCAAGTAATTTTGAACAGCAGTTCTGTTTTTGTACTCTGAGAGAGAGCAGGATTAAAAGGAGAGTTTTTTTTCTACAACGCACAGCAGTGCTGAAACTCTAATTTTTCTGAGATAGTGAAATTATTTTCTGGAACTGAAGCGTTCCTGTTGTAATCCCTTTGAGTAGAGGAAGACTATTTTGTAACAGTTTTTCTTTTGTTATGATTAAGATCCTGAATTAATAACAGAGCGTTGTTCTCTCTGAAATTTCTTTTGTGTTTGAAATTAACAGAAATTTCCAACATGGTATCAGAGCTAGTCTAGACACTCAATGAGTAAAAAAAATAGAGATTGTTTTTCACTGTAGGAGCTGTAAGAAGTTTATTGAGCATATTTTTTCAACAGAGAAATTTTTTGCTTGTTTTTTATTTTACAGTCAGTATCTCTTCTTTACCTATATAGAGTTAAGATGGCAGATGCTGGAACAGGTTTGACAAATTCCCAACTACCACAGTTTAATGGGAAAAATCACAGTTATTGGTCCATAACAATGAAAGCATTGTTTGTTTCTCAAGAAATATGGGAGCTGGTTGAAACAGGCTATGTTGAACATGCAGATGCAACAGCGTTGGCTGCTTTGACAGTAGCAGAGAGAGACCAGTTGAAGAGCGACAGGAAGAAGGATTCCAAAGCCCTCTTTTTCCTCTTCCAATCAGTACATGAAAGTCTTTTTCCACGGATTGCAGCAACAACAAAATCCAAGGAGGCATGGGATATTCTCAAAACTGCCTATCAAGGCATGGAGAAGGTGAAGACTGCAAAGTTGCAGATGCTGAGGAGAGATTTTGAAACACTCAGCATGAAGGAATCTGATACAATAGATTCATTCTTCACTTAGGTTATTGGGTTGATGACCCAGATAAGATCTCATGGTGAGATTCTTGAAGAAAGAAGGATTGTAGAGAAAATCTTGAGAAGTTTACCCTCAAGGTTTGAATCTATTGTGGTAGCAATAGAAGAAACAAAAGATCTTTCACAGTTCATGGTAGATGAACTGAGTGCTTCTCTTATGTCACATGAACACAGACTGAGTAGAGGAACAAATTCCTCTTTTGAGCAAGCATTCAAGACTCAGATGTCTTTAAGCCAAGGAAAAGTTCGAGGTATAGCAAATAACAGAGGTCGTGGAAGAAGCCAAAACAGAGGCAGATATTATCCTGCATGCACAAGCGGAAGGAGTTGCAATCAGAACTAAGATGAAGTTTCAAGCAAACAGCAAGCTCATGGACAAAGGTATGACAAATCCCAAGTCTAATGTCATTATTGTAAGAAATATGGGCATTATGCCAATGAATGTAGGAAAAAGCAAAATGACATGAATAGTAGGCAAAATGCTAATTTTGCAAATGAAGAAAATAAGAATCCAAAGAATGTGCTATTAACATGTAACATTGCACAAGACAAACAAGAAGATTTTTGGTTCTTAGACTCAGGTTGTAGTAATCACATGACTGGAAATATTGAAATGTTTTCCAATCTGGATGAAAATGTGAAATATGAGGTAACAACAGGAACTGATAGTAAGATATATGTCAAGGGTAAGGGTAGAGTCAGTATCCGAGCAAGAAATGGAGAACAGATGATTGTGCGAGAGGTATACTATGTACCTGGTCTGAAATGTAATCTTTTGAGCATTACACAGCTCATTGACAACTGTTACAACGTGTTCTTCAAAGATGATATGTGTACAATCAGAGATATACCTCCAAGTAAGAAGATCATTGCACAGGTGCAGATGACCAGCAATAGAATGTTTCCTCTCAAAATTAGGGCAGATTTGAAGGAAGGAAGAACTATTGCGGCTGTAACACAATAAGTCTTTCAGGAACAAGTGAAAGATGTGAATTGGTTGTGGCACTTGAGATTTGGACATCTCAATTTCGGAGGCTTGAATCTGTTGCATAAAAAAGGAATTGTAAAGGGACTGCCATTGATTGAAAAACCGAACAACCTTTATGAAGGCTGCATCTTGGGCAAACAACACAAAGAAAGCTTTCCAGCAGGAAAGAGTATAAGGGCAAAAACACCCTTGGAAATTGTTCACTCAAATGTGTGTGGACCGATGCAAATAACATCATTTTCCGGAAATAGATATGTCTTAACTTTCATTGATAATTACACTAGAAAGACATGGGTGTATATGCTGAAACAGAAGATTGAAGTGTTTGAGAAATTCCACCACTTCAAAACTCTTGTTGAAAAACAGTGTCGGCATTATATCAAAGTGCTCAGAACAGATAGAGGAGGAGAATACATCTCCCAAGACTTTCTGCGTTTTTGCAGAGAGAATGGCATACAAAAGCAGTTCACCACACAGTATACACCTCAGCAAAATGGTGTTGCCGAAAGAAAGAATAGGACCATTCTTGACATGGTCAGAAGTATGCTAAAGGCAAAACACTTGTTGCATGAGTATTGGGCAGATGCTATCACTTGCGCAGTTTACATCTTGAATAGATGCCCAACTAAAGCTGTCATGAACAAAATACCAGAAGAAGCATGGAGTGGTCAAAAGCACACTGTCACTCACATGAGAGTATTCGGCTATGTAGCTTATGCACATGTACCAGATCAGCTAAGGAGAAAGCTTGATAGTAAGGGGGATAAGTGTGTATTTATTGGCTATTGTGAAGAGTCAAAAGCATACAAACTCTATAATCCATCCACTAAAAATTGATTGTAAGCAGAGATGTGCAGATCATTGAAGATGAAGCTTGGGATGGAAGCTTAGAGAAGACAGTGAATGTGAAGACAATTGTGTCTCAGGAAGAAGAAGAGGAAGGGACAACAGCAAATAATCCTTCCTTGGTGGCTCCTCCTCCACCATAGTAAGTACAACAAACCACACCACAAGCTGGAATTCGAACAACCTTAAGAAGTCAAGGTAGTGCTTCTTCAAGCACACCAGAAGGATCAGAAATACCCTCAAGTTTGGATGGAACTTCAAGCACATCAAGAAGACCAAGATTCAGAAATCTGAATGGGATTTATGAACAAGGAGAGGTAAGTAACAATACCGGTCTGAATTCATTATTCGCTTTATATTGTCATATTGATGACCCAATTCATTTTGAAGATGCTATAAATGAAGATAAGTGGATTGAAGCAATGAATGAAGAAATTGGTGCAATTAAAATGAGTAAAACATGGGAGTTAGTGGACCTCCTTGAAGGCAAAGATGCCATTGGAGTTAAGTGGGTCTATAAGACCAAAAACAATGCTGAAGGAAAAATTGACAGGCACAAAGCAAGACTTGTTGTGAAAGGCTACAAGTAGCAACAAGGCAAAGACTATGATGAAACCTTTGCACCAGTAGCAATGATGGAAACAGTGAGGACAGTGTTGTCTATTGTAGCACAACACAAATGGAAGATTTATCAGATGGATGTTAAATCTGCATTCCTAAATGGAGTGTTAAAAGAAGAGTTTATGTTGAACAACCTCCAGGCTATGAAGTTGAAGGCCAAGAGCATAAAGTTTGCAAACAGAAGAAGGCTCTTTATGGGTTGAAGCAAGCTCCAAGAGCATGGTACAACAGAATAGATGCTTATCTGATTGAGAATGGGTTTGATAAGTGTGATGGTGAACCCACAGTCTACATAAAGGAGAATGACGGTAAGATTATTATTGTTGTTTTATATGTAGATGATTTGATTTTTACAAGCAATGATGCTTCTCTCATTGCTTATTTTAAAGCAGTCATGAAAAGTGAATTTGAAATGACTGATTTGGGCTTCTTAAGATATTTTCTTGGAATTGAAGTAGACCAAAGTGAAAATGGTGTTTTCATTTCTCAAGATAAATATGTAGAAGCAGTGTTGAAGAGATTTAACATGCAGAACATCAAGGCAGTTGTAACTCCAACTGTAGTGGGGTTGAAATTAACCAAAGAAGACAGCAGGAAGGATTTTGATCCAAAATTGTACAAGAGCATAGTTGGCAACCTTATGTACTTGACTGCAACTAGGCCAGACATTATGCACACTGTGAGTTTAATCTCCAAATTTATGGAAAGACCGAAAGAGACTCATTGGCAGGCAGCCAAGAGGATTCTAAGGTATGTGAATGGTACGAAGGGGTTTGGTATTTTATACTCCTCTTCTGAAAGAATCATGCTGACAGGATACACTGACAATGATTGGGATGGAAGTGTTGATGATAGGAAAAGCACATCGGGATATGTGTTTCATATGGGATCGGGAGCCATTTCATGGGCTTCCAAGAAACAACCAGTTGTGGCTTTATCAACAGCAGAGGCAGAGTATGTGGCAGCAACAGCGGCAGCATGCTAAGCAGTGTGGCTGAGAAGAGTTCTCAGAGATTTTTGTCATGAACAAGAAAAGGGCACAACCATTTACTCTGACAATAGCTTAGCAATAGCATTGTCTAAAAACTCTGTTTTTCATAAAAGAACAAAGAACATAGATACCAAATTTCATTTCATACGTGAATTGGTTAACAATGATGAGATTGTTTTGCAGCACTGCAGAACAGAGGATCAGCTAGCTGACATCTTGACAAAACCGTTGGTAAAGAAAAGTTTTGAACATTTCAGGAAATGCCTGGGTATGCAGAAAAACCCAGCAGTCGAAATTAAGGGGAGTGTTGGAATGATAATTTAAACTACCGTGGAGCGACAGTGACCGCAGCGTACTATTTCCAGAAAACCTCTATTTGAGCTCCCTACGATGCGATCAAGTCGCATATCGCATATCGCACATTTTCTTGTTAACCTTCATTGCGTCTTTTCTATTGTATGTGATTGCGATTTCACAATGCGATCTGATCGCATATCGCAAATCGCATGTTTTAGACAATTATGGCAGCGGCAACACATATTTTTTCGTTTCCTCCGATGCGATGGTGTGATGTTGTGATAAGCCACACATTAAATTCAGAGTTTAATTCCCCTACAGAGTGTCGTCTTGAAAAGCATCACCACCTCTTCTGCAATAAATACAGAGTTAAACATCAGTAGATATTTTGATTAGTTTATAGTTTAACTCAGATATTTATTTTCTTATAAATAAAACGAACAGCAGATCTATTTTTGTACTCTGAGAGAGAGCAGAATTAAAAGGAGAGTTTTTTTCTGTAACACACGGTAGTGCTGAAACTCTAATTTTTCTGAGATAGTGAAATTAGTTTCTGGAATTGAAGCGTTCCTATTGTAATCCCTCTGAGTAGAGGAAGACTATTTTGTAAAAGTTTTTCTTTTGTTATGATTAAGATCCTGAATTAATAACAGAGCGTTGTTCTCTGTGAAATTTCTTTTGTGTTTGAAATTAACAGAAATTTCCAACACTTGGTGTCTCATTGTTACAGTCTCTATTTTTCTTTTGGGCAATATTCGGTGTCTCACTGTTGCAGTCATGGTCATAATGGGCTACTGTGTGGTAACTGCATATTGCAAATGATCACATTAACAGGAGAGCGGCAAACAACATCACCATGCGCAGCTTGCAGGCTATTGAGAAGATGATGGACAAAGAGCTGTGTGCTCGCCCCTTACCTCCCACAAAATGATGTTCAGAAATTTGCAGATGCACATAGAGTATTGGGAGCAAGAAATATCATAAAAATGATAGAGGAAACGTTATACAACATTATGTATAGGTCTTCATATATTTGATTTGTGTGTTAATGACCATAACTTTGTTTTTGGGATGAATATTAAGTCTTAGACTGCACTGTAACATCAGAAAATTATTATCATTATATTTGCTTCATTGAAACTTGAATTGATTTATGTTTTAATAAAGATAACACATGTTACTGTGTTGATATTTACATGTTACTTATACAACCTTTCCATTCTCTTATTTTGTAACATGTATCATATAAATGTTCCACTCTCCTCTTTTGTAAAATGTATTATATAAACATATTATATGAATAAATATGGTAATATAACTTATTGTATCATTTAATTTACATTGTAAATTTAAGTTAATTGGAGGTTCTAATCATAAAATCAATCATTTATTCATTTTGCTACCTGCGTTGCTATTTTAATGGGTTCAATTTTTAATGAGTTGAGTGTATGATGATATCATATAATTCTTAAAGTATTTATATTTAATTATATATACACAATATATATGTTTGGGTAGAGAAAGATTATACAGGAAAAATATTTAATGTTAATAATAAAGTTAAAAGTTATCATATTAAATTTCATCATATTATTCGTTTCGGAGAATTGAATTAGGTTATCATTCCTCCCAACCACTTGACATAAACCTAAAATAAAATCATCCCATCTTTTCCTTTTCTCCAAAATCCTATAAATTTTATAATAACAATCTTCTTCCACTATAAAATCTTCCCTGTTTTTCTTGAGCATGATGATAAATGAAATAATTTTTCACTTTTTTCCATAAGTCTTGGAAAGTCTCCAATAACCATCTTCCTCCCTAGAATAGAAGAAATAACCATCTTCCTCTATTATAAAATATTTTCTCATTTTCTTCCTGATGCTCATAGAGAAATAACTATTTTACTTTTTTCCATAAATCTTGGAAATCTTTTAATAACCCTGTTCCTCCCCAGTATAAAAAAAATAACCATCTTCTCAATTATAAAATCTTCTCTAGCTCTTGCGTATTGTCACAACTCTCATTCCCAAAGTAAAAATACATAAAAGTATTCATAATATTTTTTTTTTATTCATACATTAATAGATGGTACAATTACCGTGCTGACCCTTCATGGTAAATTTACAAGTGCTCACATCAAACCTTATAAAGCTTACCATTCTCAGGCACTTGGACTTCACGTACCATATGGTTTAGCGCTGGCGATATGATAGCGGATTGTTTCCAACATATTAATTGTTAACTAGCTGAGGGAATGACAGCTAGACCCTCCTCATGATCTACTTTACTCCAACTCAGATATCAATCTTTGGTGATAGCTGTCAGCATTAATCCTACAGTGAAGTACTCTGTTTCTCGGGATTCTGGATTAATCGACGGAGGGAATCCTTTCCCTTCCATCGAATGGTTGTGAGTACTCTGGTTAACTATACATGGCCGCACTTAAGGGTTTAAGTCTCCATTTGTTGTGTGCGAGGTTTGCTTCTAGAGGGTTCCTTCGATACCACTTCGAACTAGAGAGTTCGACTCTCAGAGGGTTCCACCGACTACAGTCTCAAACCAGGGGTTTACTCTTTCCTTTTTGCTTGAAGGCAAGCCGAGCGCCTTCCAAGTTGCCTACCCCATAACTCTTTTAAACCATTCAGGTATCTCCTACATAGTTTTTACTTCTACTCATGAATCGATTTAGTATTGTTTGGTGAATTTAAGGGATGAATTTCTAATTTGTTTCACTATATGAATCGTGCAAGGCTTGGAGTGATTCAACGTTGCGGTTATGGAGAGGTGGCATTTTCCATCCTGATATAAAGATTAACCCAACCCTATAAGTTCATCCCGAACTCTTAATGCACCAGGGTTTTGTTTGATAGGATGCCGGTTTCAACGGCTTAATATTTGTTCATTCACTTCCCATGTGGTTCCTTGATTCCTTTTGGAAGAATGTTTTTGATTGTATTATCTTCTCGGCTATTAGAGCCATCCACAGTCGCCGCTCAATGAGGCTTCTATCCTCATGAACTTATATGAATGTGTCATGATGCATTTCGCGTCTTATTTAAGGACTAGCAGTCCTTTGTTTATTGGAATGTAATATTATCAGTTTTGGTTGTATGGACCCCTGGACATAAATTATGAATTGTTTCTCCGTTCTGTGTGGAAAGGTTTTCGATGAGTTCTTTGGTCTTTTGATTTAACCCAGTTGCGCGCTCTCGGAACAAGTTAAATGTAATTATAGTATATGGCTTATTCCCTTTTTGTGCTTTCTCTGTACCGATAAGGGTTTTTGATTCCCGGGTCTTTGATCCCTGAGTCCATTGTTTGACCCAGCGACTTCAAATTAAAAGGTCTCGGCATGACTTTATTCTTTTTGTTAAGAATATCGAATAGATTGCTTTGGTATTCATATGTTATTTATTCTACCAATGTGCTATCCGATGTATATGTAGGTTCTTGTTATGTTTGTTTCATATGTGTTCCGTGCACAGGAATGTCTTGGTTATATTTTGTTTGAATGAAGGTGAATCCTAGCAGCATTCTACTATACTTTTATTACCCTAATATAAATTTATGTACAGGTAACCGTAAACATTCAGTGATGACTGTTATTGTGTTTAGCTGATCTCCAAGTTCGTAATTGTCTTTCATATGGACAAGTTTAATTTACTTTAATGTACATATATCCATATATTACTTTCGGGACTGTCTAATGGTGTATTCCTAAAGGCATTTGTAGCCTGATTTGAGGACCCGTCATCTTCATTCTGTTCCTATGATATTCAACAGGTATTATACCAGGATTCGACTGAATGTTGTTGTTAATGTTTATAATCGGTATTGGTTTCATCATAATAATATTTTAATGCAGTTTGAAGGGAACTCTTCTGATTCACCTATTCGCAGAGTAGGATTTTACTTTACTCATTTACTATTACTGAGTTTATTTGCTCCTAAAACTTTCAATCTTCACTCTTACTTTATTACAGTCCTACCAAATTTTCCTATTGTTTTCAATTCGATGAAGATACAAATTTATGGTTAATTTCGCCTTTCTTTAATATGAACCCTACAGTTTCCTCTCCAAGTTTCTGCTACTGGTTTCATGGGGTTACGGGTGTCCTAACAGATACCTATAGCCACCTTAAACCCAAGGAACCTCCTACTCTCGAGTATAATTGAATAGCCCAATGTCATTTTCAGAACAGGGTTTCAACACCAAGTCCTGTACAGGATGTAACTAATTTTTCTTTTATAACAAAACCCTCAACAGAGGTAGTCTGACTACATAATTTATCCATTAAAGTGGTGCTCCTTAATAACACAATTTTTTTATAGAAATACGAAGTTGCAGTTATACTTACCTGTACTTCTGCACTTACAGTCTCCCACACTTCTCCAGAGTTTGGAAAACTAGTTTCTTGCTTGTCTTTCCTCTCGTCCACGACACTCGTCAACAAGACTGAATCTCCCCCCAAGCTTGTTTGTCAGGCCACTGCCTTCAGCAAATATAGTCCACCATATGTGCCCGTGCTATCTGGTCTTCACCAGACTTAGCATGATCTCTTTTCTTTTGTCTCTTTCCGTCTGTTCCTCAACAGCCCGGTCCCTTTTCCTTTCCCCCATCTTTACTATGGGAGGAAAGAAAAACAGTTAGGGTTTTTTCCCCGTTCCTGCTGGAAACTGTTTTCTTTAAACCATCAAGAAAAGAAAACAACTTCCCCGTGAGAAGTTACCATATTTGATTTATTCAATCCATACTCAAATTATGAATAATAAATATTATAGGATTTTTTTAAAAGAAAAAAAAATAATAATCCTTCTTCAATGTTTTTACCTACAGTGGTAACAACAGAAGAATTATTTATAAATTTTCTGGGGTCATTACATCTCCTCCCCCTGAGATTGGACATCGTCTTGATGTCTCTTAGCCATGAATAGCCCTGGATAGGTCCTTTTCATTAGTGCTTCATCTTCCCAAGTGGCCTCCTCAGGCCCAAAATGTCGCCACTGCACTTTAACTTGGATAATAGCTCGTCTCCGCAGCTGTACTTCTCTCTGGTGGAGGATGCTCAGTGGCTTGACCAGGACCTCTCCTTCTAGTTCGACCTGCAACATGCAACGCTTTAAGTTAGTTTTTTTTTTTTAAATAATTCTTTGTCAGGTTTATTGTAGCAACAATTCCCACCTGAATATCCTGTTATCTGATGACATGCCTAGGGTCATACACATATTTTTTTAATACCGAAACATGGAAAACATTGTGAACCCGAATGTGACTCGACAAGGCAAGTTGGTAAGCCACTGGTCCAATCCTTGCCAAGACTTGGAAGGGTCCACAGTATCGGGGTGCCAATTTGGCACATCCGCTCCACTGCAATGTACTCTTTTTGGCTTGAATTCTGATATAAACATGGTCCCCAACTTGGTATTCCTTGAACCTTCTTTTTCGGTCAGCAAAATTATTCTGTCTGTCTTGAGCAGCTTTCAAAATAGCACATACCCTTTTCACCATATCCTCCATTTCCTTAAGAATTTCGGGTCCTAAACTCAGTATATCTTCGGGTCCACCCCAGCTTGAAGGTGTACGGCATTTCCGGCTGTACAGAACCTCAAAAGGACTCATTTGCGTCAAGGTATGATACCCATTATTATACGCGAATTCTACCAGGTGTAAATATTCTTCCCACAGCATAGGTTGCTGCATTACATAAGCCCTTAACATATCCTCTACCACTTGGTTCACTCGTTCTTTCTGTCTGTCAGTTTGAGGATGATACGCTGTACTGAAGTTCAGCTGAGTTCCTAATTTAGCAAATAATGTTTTCCAAAAGGCTGATGTGAATTTCACATCACGATCTGAAATTATTGTCTTCGGAAGCCCATGTAATTTGAACACATTCTGCATAAAAATATGAGCAATCTGTGCAGCCTTCTACGTGGATTGCACAGGTATAAAATGTGCAGCTTTACTCAACTTGTCTACTACGACCATAATGGGATCGTTGTTCCTCTTTTTCTTAGGCAACCCAGTGATAAAATCCATGGAAATGGTTTCCCATTTCCATTCCGGAATAGGTAATGGTTGCAACAATCCTGCTGGGTGTTGATGTTAGGCTTTGATTTGTTGGCACTCTAAGCACCGTGCCAAGTACTCAGCCACGTTCTTCTTCATTCTCGGCCAAAAATAATATTTCCGAATTGCAGTGATCATTTTTTGGTAACCCGGGTGACCCGCATAATGGTTGATGTTGAATTCATCCAATATCATATTTTTAATATTGTTTTGGTTTGGTACATATAACCTTTTCTTGTATTACATCATCCCTGCATCATCCAACTCATATCCTTGCTAACTTTTCCCGCTAGTGGACTGCTGTAATTGCCGTTTTATTTGCTGATATTCAGCATCTTGTTCTGTTGTTTTCCTTATCATTTCCCGAAAAGGACTTTTCCATCCATTGATGGAGATTTCATACAAATTTTGAACCTTCTAACTTAAGGCATCTGCCACTCGATTTTCCTTTCCCTGCAAATGTTTAATATCAAAATCAAAGCCTCTTAAGAAGTCCACCCACCGTGTTTTCCTAACGTTTAAAGTGGGCTGGCTAAAATAATTGGTCAGACTGTGGTGGTCGGTCAACAATAGAAACTTTCTACCCCTAAGATAATGCCGCCACATTTTTAAGGCATGTATGATGGGCAGCCAACTCCAAATCATAAGCAAAGTATTTCTGCTCATGCTTATTTAACTTTTGAGACTCATATGCAATCACTTTACCTTCTTGCATTAATACTCCTCCCAATCCTTCTTTGCTTGCGTCAGTACATACCACATAGTCCTTATCAGGATTAGCTATACTCAAAATGGGCACTGTGGTGAGCAGATGTTTCAATTGCTTGAAGCTTTTCTGGCAGTTTGGGGTCCATTGGAATGCTCTCCCCTTTTTCTGCAAGGAAGTGATAAGGAAAGCCACTTTGGAGAAGCCTTCCACAAATCGTGTATAATACCTAGCTAATCCCATGAAGGACCGGATATCTACTACATCCTTTGGTACGAGCCACTCCATTATGGTCCTTATCTTTTATGGATCCACTGCAATCCCATCCATTTAATTATGTGACCCAAGTACTGGATTTCTTCCTTGAAAAAATCACATTTACTAAACTTAGCGTATAACTGGTGTTCTTGAAGGGTCTGTAGCACCATTCTGAGATGTTCCTGGTGCTCCTCTATGGTGCGGGAGTATATTAATATATCATCGATAAATATCAGCAAGAATCGATCTAGATATTGATGAAAAATGTTGTTCATTAAACACATGAAAGCTGTAAGGGCATTAGTTAACCCGAAAGGTAATACCACGAATTCATAATGACCATACCTTGTTCTGAATGTTGTTTTAGCGATATCCTCCTCTTTAATTCAGATCTGGTGGTAACCTGATCGCAGATCAATCTTAGAGAACATTGTTGCACCTTTCACTTGGTCAAACAGTTCGTCAATCCGAGGTAAAGGATATTTGTTTTTGATGGTCATCTTATTCAGCTGACGGTAATCAATGCACATACGAAGGGTTCCGTATTTTTTCTTAACAAATAATACTGGGGCTCCCCATGGAGACACGCTGGGAGGAATATAGTTTTTATCTAGTAATTCTTGCAACTGCATTTTTAATTCTGTTAGTGCGGGCACACTCATTCTACAGGGTGCTCGTGACAATGGGGCTGCGCCCGGTACCAACTCAATGGTAAAGTCTATATTCCGTTTTGGCGATAGTCCGGGAATCTCTTCCAGAAATACATCTGCGAAATCTCATATTACAGGGATACTATCCAATGTAGCTGTTTTATCCTTAGAATCCGCATAATCCACTTGAATAGCATAAATATGGCACCCTTTTTGGATACATTTTGCTAGTTGGGTTGCAGTTATTGGTCGAACCTGTACTGGTCGCTTAATTCCTTACATTTCCTTTCTAGCTCCATGTTGATCTCTATAATAAATAACCTTGGTTTTGCAATCAACTAATGACCAGTGCTTTCCAACCAGTCCATACCGATTAGAATGTCATAGGAACCAAGGGGTAGCACGTTCAGATTAGCCATTACTGGCTGTCTAGCTATGGTGAAAGAGCAGTCATTGACTTTGGCTATTACTCGCCTCTTGGTCCCTGTAGCTAATTGCACTAGCCATGGGTTTTTGAATTTAACAGGTTGTAAATTACAATGTTCCACCACCTTTTGACTCACATAACTTAGTGTAGCCCCTTGGTCAATTAAAACAACTATGGTAAGGTCTGAGATTTTACCTTCAAATTCGACCATGGTTGGTTGATATTCCGCCTGTCGAACATCCAGAGCTGCATTAATCCTTGGTACGCTACGTCTAACTTCGCCGACCGTTGAGGCTTCATGGATTTGGGATAACTATTCAGTTCCCTTACGCTGTGGGCAGGTTTTGACGTAGTCCGGCCCCCCACAGCCC
>APFE031248478.1:20592-57768 GCA_000404065.3 Pinus taeda
CTACTAAGGTTTTAAAGAATATCACTCTAGAAGAAGCATGGAGCTCAATTAAACCAGATGTAAGTCACTTTCATGTTTTTGGAAGTGAAGCATGGGCCCATATTCCAGAAGAGAAACATAAAGCATTAGAACCTAAGAGTGAAAAATGTATTTTTGTTGGATATTCTGAAGATGTCAAAGGATACAGATTTATTCCACTTAAGTCCAAAAATGTTATCATTAGAAGAGATGTAAAGTTTGCTGAAAATATATCGGCCTACGAGCCTAGTTTGACGGATGTGCCACCTCTTTCTATCCCTTCTACTTCTGAAAATATTTCTTCTTCAAATGATGACAATGAGGATGACAATCCTCCCCCATCTTCTCAGGATCCTCCTTCAGCTCCTCAGCTTCCAAAATGGGTTTGTGCTACTCAGGATGCAGCAAGTGCTCTTGTCGGTGATCCTACAGATCAGCGACATACACATTCTTTGTTCGATAGAGCCTCTTCTTTACTAGCTCAAGCTTCAACTAATTATGATGTTGACATCTTTGCAGAAGCTTCAAGCCATCCAGATTGGGACACAGCTATGAATGAAGAATATCATTCATTATTGGCAAATGATACATGGGATCTTGTTCCCCTTCCACAGGGACGAAAACTTGATAGATGCAAATGGGTTTACAGAACCAAGTATGGACCAGATGGAAAAGTTGATAAACATAAAGCTCGTCTTGTTGCTAAGGGTTTTTCACAAGTTGAAGGCATTGACTATACTGAAACCTTCTCTCCTATTGCCAAAATGAACTCTATCCACCTTGTTCTTTCCCTTGCGGCCTCTTTCAAATGGGAAGTCCATCAAATGGATGTTAAATCTGCGTTCCTGCATTGGGACTTGCATGAAGAAATCTATATGGAACAACCTACTAGTTTTATACAAACAGAGTCCAGCCTTGTATGTCAGCTTAAGAAATCCCTTTATGGTCTCAAGCAAGCCCCTCGGGCTTGGTATGCCAAAATGGATAGCTTTCTTTTAGAAACTGGATTTTCTAGGTGTCATTCTAACAATACTTTCTACACCAAGAAAGTGGGCAAGTCTCTTATCATTCTTGTTCTTTATGTTGATGATCTTATCCTTACTGGTAGTGATCCCAACCTTATAAACCATGTGAAGTCCAGCCTTAATAAGAAGTTTGAAATGACAAACTTACGACACTTGCATTATTTTCTTGGTCTTCAAGTCTTGCAATCCAAGGTATTTCCCTTTCCAAGTCCAAGTATGCATGTGATCTTCTACGCCATTTTCACATGGAACACTGTAAGCCAGCCCCTTCTCCCTTTCAATCTAGAGCCAAATTTTCAGTCACTTGTACTTCCCCTAAAGTTGATGCTACCTTATACCATCAACTTGTAGGGAAACTTTTGTATCTGACCCATACTCGTCCTGACCTTTCCTTTATTGTTGGCCTTATTGCTCGGTTTATGCAAAACCCAAATGAAAGTCATTGGAAAGCAACTAAAAGAATACTTTGTTATGTTCGAGGTACAGTTCAGTTTGGGATTCATTACAGTGCAAAAGCATCTCCTCTATTGGTTGGTTTCGCTAATTCTGATTGGGCTGGTGACCCTGACGATCGGAAGTCTACCACAGGCTATGTGTTCACTCTTGGTTCAAGACCTATTACATGGACTTGCAAGAAAAAGTGCCATTTCTCTTTCTTCAGCAGAAGCAGAGTATCATGGTGTCGTAGAAGCTAGTAAGGAAGCCCTGTGGCTTCGTCAGATCCTGTCAGAGTTTGGCTTTCAGCAACAGCATCCGTCTACACTTTGGTATGATAACCAAAGTGCCATTCAACTATGCAAAGATCCAGTCCAACATCAACACAGCAAACACATTGAACTGCACATGCACTTCATCAGAAAGCTCATTCACGAACATGTTCTTGAAGTGCAATATTGTTCAATAGATGATCAAGTTGCAGACATCTTTACAAAGGCTCTCACAGAGGCAAAGTTTACTAAACTTCGATTTATGGTTGGAGTTCACGAAGCTGTCACTAAGGGGGGATAGGCTCTAATGCCTCCATCCTTCTCCTATTGTGTCATATTTGTACATCCTTCAATCCTATCCCAAGTTGTTCTTAAGGGGGGGAAGTTAGGATATTCCGACACATAGGAAATAGTTAAGTATAACTTGGTCTAGTGTAGAGTTAGGTAAAGTGTGTTTCTTTACTATGTACTTTTGTAACTTACAATCCGACGGTCACGATATGTAGTGATCGGATGGATCAATTACATTCCTACATTTTAGCTTAGCACATGATTCAAAGATCGGATGGATAAACTAACAAATGACCTATTTAAAGATAAATCTTCCAACTGCTAGTTCGAGTGATCCTCATCAAAGCAATCTCGACTATTGATGAGGATTAAAATTTCTTTTAATCTCATCTGTCCAAATATTAAATTCTTGAGGAAATTCGAATTTTTCAATTAGATGCATTTTAATTAACTCAAAAAGAAAAAATTTGAGATAATTTCCTCAAAAATTTGACTTTGACTTTGACTTAAACCGCAGGGACCAAAGGCTTAAAATTTAGCAAAATAATTAATTTACCTTAGTCCCGAGGCCTTTTAAAATTTGAATTTAAAGGACCGATGAATTTTGCCTTTGGAAAATTTAAATTTACCTGGGACCTAGAATTAATTAAATTTTCGGCTTAGGATTTTAATTAATTTTTTGCCAGAAAATTTAATTAATTAACCTATGAGGGGATAAATTAGTTTTCCAACCCTCAAGACACTTTACATCATAATTTTCATATCTTTTACATCATTAAAGGGGAAAACCCATCTATAATAGACCCTCACAGACTACCCATTTTTGCAACACAAATATAATCCAGTAGACCAAGCAATTTGTAATAAAATAACTTAACCAAATAGTTAGGATTATTCCCAAATCACTTTTACATAGACTCGATCTATAACACTAGGACTCGCCTAAGATCCTAGTGACAAAATGCATTCTGACTCTGGGGTAAGACTGAAGGAAAACTCTGCCGACCATTCGAGAATGGATCAGTGAGACAAAAAACCTCCCAAAATGTAGGTCGTCACCAAAAAATTAGGTTTACCTAGGCAATTACATACATGACACAGATTTGTTGAGATTATTTACATCATATACATGCAGAATGTGTTTACATTATAACATGATAATCAGGCTAATTATGATAGCTAAACAGTACGAACACATCGATCAAGCGCTATCCCTTTTGCGAAAAAAGGGGGTGCACTGCTATGGGTCGTTGGCACGTAGTGGTCAACACGTATAAATGGTTTGGATTCATATGGATGCACATGTATATATATGTTTTTCTTTAAAATTTGAATATTTTGTGTTTTTGGTCAATTAGTTTTCTGGTCCGGTTTTCTTACCAGTTCCGACCAATTCCTGATCCACAAGGTTTCTCTGCTCGGTTTTGATAACATTGGTTTGACTTGGCATCTAGAGGTGGGAATTTTTGTGGTTATGGGTATTGGATATCTCATTTGATCTGATTCTACAAGAAGAGATTTTATGGGTTTACCCCATGGAGGGGTTTTGCTTTGGCTTGGAACCTATATCTTGTGTTCTATTGGCTTCTATGATCATGTTTTAAGATAACTGCTTGATGAAAGAAGGAAAACATAATAATAAATCTGCTAACAATCTCACAAGTAATTATCATGTAATGGAAATCTAATAATAAGATGAGCCTCTCAATTTCCAACATGGTATTGGAGTTGTTGTTTGTACAAGGAGGTATGAAGATCACTTTTTGTTGGCTCTTGAAGGAACTTATTAGGAAAATAGCGGCATTTGGAAGATCTCATTCCTGGACTCAATTCCCTGCTTATTGATTGACATAGCTTAACACAAAAATTTTGGACTCAATTAGTGATCTCATGTTTACACTGTACAGTGGCATTATGTTTCGTTTTCATTCAAAGGCATGATTCCAACAATTTGCATTGTTTTAACAGTGACTCGAGGTTCATTGACTTACTTAACGTATATGATTTGTTGATTGACTCAACGTTTGCATTGCATGGTTCGGATAATTTCACTTGTAGTATCGCATTAATGGACATGTGGTTTGGATTGTGAACTTAATTCAGTGTGTTTTCACATATCTCTTACAGCATTGCCACATATGATTCGCACTCTCTATATGGATCGAGACATGACAATATTTCTTATGACAATGGCATTGATCGAGACATAGTTTGCAATGTTCTTGTAGCTCGCTCTTTATGACAGTGACCCGCAATTCAATACAACTATGTTACTTGCACTCTAGTTTTGTGGTGGCTCGCTTATAATCTTTGATAGCACATATGCAAAATTTGAGACTTGAATTTGTGTGGATCGCATTTCTGCCAATAATTCGAACGTTGACTTTCTAACACTAGCACTCTCTATGAACAAGTGTGTAAGACATTGACTATAAATTTCGGAAGCCCGTTGGTTCGTTGTATCCATTTTTAAAGTTGTTACAAAAACATCGAGATGTTATAATTACAATGATCTGTATATTGTAACCGTGATTGGCACCCATGGTTCGATTTGAGGATTGGCTTTGTGAATCGGACTTTCTGTGGCTCAAGAGCTCAGAGTTAATAAATCATGCATCTTTTACATTGGCTTGGACTTACCAGGGAAATGAAATTGAGACCCATTACAAGGTTGATTCATGCATTAGCTTTCTCTATGGTAGCTTATGAATCGCCTTATGGCTAGAATTTGGATCAAATGTAGTTGTAAAGCTCGATGATCGATCTGAGACCAGCATGTCTCTAAGTGGCGTTAATTCCATGGAAACACTCGATCTACACTCAATTCTGAGGAAAGTCTCAGAACTGGCTCAATCTCAGTGGCATCATCTATATGGCATCATATTTATCAATGTTCCTATGCGTATAGATGAGATAGTGGCTATAGTTCTAAAGGGCATTGAACTGTATGACATCATGTTACATACAGTGTCACAGGATCTCATTGGCTTGAATTCTTTGGCATTCATAAAGTATGCCTTGACGGTTAGGTTGGAAATGACTATGAGATGGTGTTGATATCTACAGCAATGTGTTGAGCAATTGCAGGAGCCTTAAGAGATAAGATTCGATGTGATAATGATTCGACATCATTGATTAATAAATGATGTGACAAAGGTACATGGAAAAAGATATGTGAAATGTTGTTGGAAGAATGACTCAGCAAATCCTTGTGAAAAGGAAGGCATGAGGTATTTATGCTTTGTTTCTATGTTGTAAAGTAAATAAATGGTCTAAATAGTCGTTAGGGTATTTTGCAAGCATACCTTGTATGATAGAAAACTAGGGTTCATAGATCTTACGTTTTTGGTATCTAGGGTTTGTAAACCTTAGATGGCATTTGGATTAGAAAACCCTAACAAAAGTGAAAAACCCCAGCCCTATTTTTGGTTATTCCCTCTATAGAAAACCTAGCTAATGAAATAAAACATCTAGGGTTTGCAAATAATCTAGGGTATATGGTAAACCCTAGCAAGGGTTGAATTAGGTAAAACCTAGGATTTGAAATCCTAAGGTTGATGTTTCCACTGAAAGTAAAAACCCCATCAAGGGTTAGATCAAGAATTTTTAGGGTTTGCATCTAAGAACCCTAGAAGTGCACCCTATGAGAAACCATGGAAACCCTAGATTAACAGAATTGACATCATGCTCTTGTCTTTGTATGTTTTTGCTTGGTTGTACTTGTCAATAAATTGCATGTACATAATAAAGGAAGCTAGACGAGAAGGATGGCAAAGCAAAGCAATCCTTGAAAATGATGAGCATGATGGAAAGAGGGAACTAGAAGGACCTTGATGGACATGATCTGTTCATAAGAACACATTGATGATATGAAGATGAAGCATGGAGTCTATGTGAACAAGTTGCTTTGGACAAAGTCATCTAGCTCTCAGAATTAAGAAGATTGAGACCACATTGCATATTATTGTTCATCCAAACATTTTCTAAAATGATATTAGAGGTAGTCATTTTGCAAAGATGGATCATCAAGATCCTATAAGAACCATTATTTAGTAGGTTCTTAGAAGTATTATGACATGACTGGTATATATTCCATCTAGTATGGAAACAATACTTTTGAAGGATGAAGGAATGCAGATGGTCAAGTTGTAGTCTTTCCACTACTAGGAAAGAACTCTATCTACAATAGGTATAAGAAGCAACCTCATTTAAGATCGATGCTTAGATGGTTGTATGGAAGCAAAGATTCCATAAGATATTGATCAACATCAAGAGTAGTCTCTGAAAGAAAGAAAGGGAGTTAATAATAACAACTCCAAGGAAGATATTGTAACTTGGTAATCAAGTTCAATCCATGGGCACTCTGATTAAAATGAATGAAGAAGGATTCATGTAGAGATGGATCATGCGAAAGGATGTTGATCTCGAAGAACTCAAGAAAATTGATCCTTTGACGAGTAGGCCATCATGATAAGGTAAGTTTGATGTTAATATTATTTATTGGTTATATGGTCAACACATTGTTTTGCTAACTAGAAGGATATTGCAGGAATACATGATGACAGCTGAGGTAAGTTCAATTGTATATGGTTTTGGCAATCATGTAGTCGAGATGTTTGCATCATCATCTTGGCATTGAAAGGTAGCAGTGTGAAGAGATAACATGAATTTCAAGTTTGTACAATGAAGATCACTTTCAGAGTGAGCTATGATTGGCTTGAAGTTTGATAAGGCTCATTATAATGCCTTCATTGACAATAAAGAAAGGAAAGTGATATGTAAGGTCGATGACCCGAACCCTATCACTAGATTGAAGGAAGAGATACCAAGGAAAGAAGGAACCATGCAAATATGGCAGTTGATACTCTCATGGGAACAAGCTCGAGATCCTATAGTTATAACCTTCCCAATTGAAAGGAAGTGAAAGGATCTCCTTCATGCCTTAGATGAAGTATGAAATCTCCTAATATATGTGAAGGAACAAGGATCTATTCCAAGTGGGAATAGGGATCTCTTCTTTGGTTGAGGAGTGATGATAAACATAACATGTGCATTTCTATTCTTCATGTGTCATGCACTTGTCCAGGACTAACAAGCGTAAGTCTAAGTGAACGCCATGGAGGAAGAATGGTGGAGGATTGGATGAAGCATCTATGGTCTCCTTAAGGATAGACAATCCAAGAAAGGAAAGGTGCTGACACTCTTTGAGGATAGGACAGGTATCCAAGATAAGAGTGGTCGACAAAGACTGATATTCCTTGAGGATTGAGGGTTAAAAATCCAAGATAAGAATAGTCCTAAAAGAACATGCTCGGTGAACATCCGGATGGAGTATGTGCCTTAGAGGTAGTGTGGTATCTCATGTAAAAGCCTCCCAGCATAATGCTCTAGAATGAAGTTGAACTAGTCAAGTTAGGCCTCAATGACAATGTTGGCCATAATGTCGATGCTTACAGATGGCTTATCAATCTGACTCTTCTTATGAGAATATCCATGGACCAGTTGTACAATTATGAAAATCTCCCTAGTTAAGACTTAAGAGGGAGTGTTGGAGAATGTAACTAGTTTTGGCCTTCATAATTTGTACCATTATGTATTTTATGTAAAGAAAAAGAAAAAAATTACTATTATTTTCTAGATAACCATGTTCTTCGTGCTTTTACGTTTTTGAGTCAAAGAGTCAAAGTCCTAATTTGAACCTATTATAAAAGAAAAAGAAAAAGAAATTTTTAAATGTAAATTTTGGGACAAAAACCCCACTAGGTGCCAAGTCGGCCTACATGTTAAGTCGGCCTTGCCCCAATGGGCATGTCTATTGACACCCCTCTGAACTATATAAATAGAGGATGGATGGAGCTCATTTGTGGCGAAGAATTCAAAGTGGCAACTTGTTAAATCAATTTTCTTTAACATTAATACTTGCTTGTGAACTTAGCTAGTCTTCTTGAGTTCTTTATTTAGATCTTTTCATCAAACAAATATCAAGAAAATAAATAGCAACAACAGAGGACACAGAAATTAGGCTCTCAGCCATGGAAAAACCCCTCCAAGGGGAAATGCCTCTTCTTATAGAATCTTCTTCAAATGAGACAATAAACACCCAAACCCTAGACCAAGTCTTCCTCCAAGTACCAAGTCAACCCTTCCAACAAGTCCTACAAACCAGCTTCAAACTACAACTTCAACTTCCCAGCTTCAGTACTAAAATTCGACATGCAATTTTGTCCTGCAACTTCAGCACTATTGTTGTTGTAGAAACCCTAGTTCAACTTCTTTTTGAGACCTTCCTAGAGCAAGATAACTACTCCTAAAGGAAATGAGGTCAAGATAGAGTATTCTTCCTTCCAGTAACAAGATATTGCACTTCGTCCTACTGCAACTTGGACTTGCAATTTCGACCTTGTAGGAAGTTGTAGAAACCCTAATCCTTTGCACGTGTGAGAGAGATTGAGCCCAAAAACAAGATATTTTGTCCTTCATTTCTTCCTCTAGACCTTCGCTCTCTTCTTCTACTGCTTTCCAGCTACAAATCAAGATTGAGCCCAAAAACAAGATATTTTGTCCTTCCTTTCTTCCTCCAGACCTTCACTCTCTTCTTCTACTGCTTCCCAGCTACAAATCAAACTTCCATATTGATATCGAACTTGTGAGTGAGTGGGTTCCAAATGAGGTTGAACTGCTCCTTTATATAGCCTTTCCAAGAGGTCAAATTCCCTCCTTTAGGCTGACTTGAAGTTGCCAAGGCCGACTTGTACTTCTAGAGTTTCTAAGACTTTATAGACTCAAAAATAATTCCTTTCCCAATTACATTTGGCTCGGAAGGGTCTTATAAACACGATGTTGACTCCTTTGACTTGTGACAATAAATCATGTCACTGAACAAACCCTAGAAGCATGAAGAACATGCTTTTACCTAGAAGACCACCAATAATGAGCATGAAACCCATGCTTTATAAAAAGCACCTTTTCTTTTTTTCTCTTGTTTGTTACATAAGATACATATTGAAATGAGTACAACAACAATTATGAAGACCGAAACTAGTTAAATTTTCAACACTCCCTCTTAACCAAGGATGTATTCATAATTCTACAGTAAGTACAACATCATTTTCAAACCTAAGTTACTAGAAACACTGCCCTAACCTCCCAGATACGTCATTCGGTGTTTCAGGTCCTGAAATGGGTACGAAATGAATTTGAAAAAGCCTTGATAGGTTTCAACCCCATTTCAATTTTTCGGAAAATGCTAATCAAAAGTTTGAAACGTTTTGGCGAAGATTTTTGGAAAAATGATTCGTTTCGTAGAATACCTGATATGTATTGTTGTTTTTGGAAATGAAACCAACAAAAAAGAAATATGTTTCATGATTTGGAAACGGATCCTTGATTTGGTCGTTGCGAACAAATTTAGGTATTTGGATCCCTTAACTCGCTGCCAAGAATAGATTTTAGACTTTAGGTTCTGGTATTTTTTATGTTTTAATACATTTTGGAAGGTTGTCATGTTTACAGTTTTACATTTCATTTCCACTGGGAGGAGTCATCTGTGAAAATTCTATCACTGCAGCAACTAATTTACTTTTCCTACTTATTTCATCATAAGTTATTAATGAAATTACTTCAAGAAACATTAAAATAAATATTGTTGCAGATATCACATCGTAATACAGAAACAAAAATATGCACACATTGACAGTTATTTTGGACTAATGTCCCCGGAAAGGCCCAATGTGGGAAAACCAATGCAGCAAGGGAGGATTTTATTATTAAGTAATTTTCTTGTACAACAGGGTGCCAAACTGGCTTACCCACAGATAGACAAACTTCCAGCACTTTCCTAAACCCAGCATAGGCCCTACTGACCTCTACTACAACCTGAAACCCTCTGCGTCAGCTTACTGAGGCTCTGCGCAGCCTCTCTGGGCTTTTGCGTCACTCCTGCAGCCTCTACATGGATGACGCAAGCCCTTCTGGCTCTGTGTAGTCTTTGCTGCCTCTGCGTGGCTTCCTCTGATTCTATGTTTGCCTCTTCTGCGCTGATCTCCCGTCTCTCTGTTCCATACTTGCTGCCTCCTGACTACTCTCCAGACCACTGGTTCAATTTCTCAGCAAACCCCACTCTAGAAATTGAACTCACTGGTCTCCCTCAGTGTATTCTCCAAGTGCCCCTCAAGCCTCCTCTTATACTATTTCTATTGACATCTCAACGGCCGAAATTAAGTCCCTAATCAACAGCCAAGATTAGATCT
Source organism: Pinus taeda (assembly GCA_000404065.3). Lineage (NCBI taxonomy): Eukaryota > Viridiplantae > Streptophyta > Pinopsida > Pinales > Pinaceae > Pinus > Pinus taeda. Next base: position 30,883 of record APFE031248478.1, read on the forward strand.
AGCTTGATGCATGTCTTATGGACCATTCTAACACAGATTCATATTAATACACATTAATATTTTATTTTCCATAAGTTTAGACTTAGGGACTCCATTGAAAAATATTAATTATTTTAATATCTCCTGATCTGTTTAGAATTTGCCCAAACCCTTTCTGGGTATTGAAGATCTCATGTGCCCCAACCTCTCCACAAAATTTCATAGCTAGAGCACATCTTAGTGAGGATTGTGCTCTAGCAATACTCCTCACTAAGTATTACTCTGATCATCCGTCATCGGTACCTGTGTTGATGCTAGGCCTTCTTGCCCAACATCCTCTGCACTACTATATCCTGTACTACTGCCCATGGTTCTGCCACTGCCACTGCTACATCTCTACGACAACTCCCTCTACATCTATGTTGCTTCTGGTCCTTTCCCCCAGCACTGCATCTGCACTGCACCTTCCTCTACATCTGTGTTGTTGTTGGTCCTTTCTCCCAACACTGCATCTGCACTGCAACTCCCTCTGCATCTGTGCTATTCTTGGTCCTTTCTCCCAACACTGCATCTGCACTGCAACAATATTGTTGATAATATCGGCGATATTCGAAAATATCGTGATATTTTCGGCAAAACGATATATCACCGAGAAAATATCGACAAAATATCGCGATATTTTGAAAATATTGACAAAATACCGGCTATGTTTAAAATTTTGAAAACAAAAAATATTTTTTATGCTTGCCAATATTTGCCAATATTTTCGCCCATATTGCCAATAAGATGATTTCTAGACCCTCGCCAATATTTTTCCAATACCGATATTTTCAACACTGCTGCAACTCCCTCTTCATTTGTGCTGCTAACACACTACTTCTGAAAGGGGTTCTTTACCATCCCCATCTTTTCCTTGAAGTAGTCAAATTTTGACTTTCCAAGGGCTTTGGTGAGGATATCTGCCACTTGTTCCCCAATAGGAGTGTAGCTCAACTGTACAGCTCCACGTTGGACACAATCTCTGACAAAGTGACACCGGATATCAATATGCTTTGACCTATCATGAAATATTGGATTCTCAGAGAGTTTGATGCAACTTTAATTATCACACATGATCCTGGTCGCCTCCATATTTCTTCTGAATAGGTTTACCAACAATTTTCTAACCCATATGGCCTCGCACGAAGTTGTGCTTGCTGCCATATATTCTGCCTTAAACGAGCTTAGAGCCACGGACTTCTGTTTCCTACTGCACTAGGAGGTTATTCCTGATCCAATGTTGAAACAGTACCCAGAGGTACTTTTTCGATCCATTGAACTTCCTACACAATCTACATCAGTAAATCCACTCAACTTGATATCCTTCCCCTTATTGTACAAGAGCCCATAATCAACTGTTCCCTGTAAATACTTAAGAACATGCTTGGCTACTTCCCAGTGAGCCCTCTTTGGTTCCACCATGCACTGATTGAGGGTGTTGACAACGTAGCAAATATCTAGCCTAGTATTGACTAGATACATCAGGGACCCTATGAGCTGTCAGTATAGGGTGGGATCGACATCCTTGTCTTCTGATGCATCAATCTTCTTCCAATTGGTGATCATTGGCGTAGCCATAGGTCTATAGTCTCCCATCCTGAACCTTTTCAGAATTTTTGTAGCATACCTTCCTTGCCCAAGGAAGATTTCTCCATTCTGCTGCCAAACTTCCAACCCTAGAAAATAGTGCATTCGTCCCAGATCCTTCATATCAAACTCTGTGGCTAGATTCTTCTTGCAGTCTTCAATGAGCCTGGATGATCCTGTCAGGAAGAGATCATCCACATATAATACTAAGATAAGTGGCTCACTCTCTACAACCAAATAGTAGAGATTTGAATCCGCGTCACTCTTGACAAACCCAATCTTCTGCAAGTAGCCATCTATTCGACCATACCACACTCTTGGTGCCTGCATCAGCCCATACAAGGCTTTCTTCAATTTGCATACATGAGACTTCTTCTCATGACTTTCATAGCCCTCTGGTTGTTCAATGTATACTTCTTCTTCTATTACCCCGTTCAGAAATGTCGTCTTGACATCCATCTGATGGATCTCCCATCCCATCTGGGCTGCAAGAGATATCACGGTCCTAATAGATGTATACCTGGCTACCTGGGCGAAGGTTTCCTCATAGTCAATCCCTTCCTTTTGAACATACCCCTTAGCCACAAACCTGGCCTTGTATTTTTCAATACTGTCGTCTGTAGCATATTTGATCATGTAAATCCATCTTGAACCTACCATAGATCTGTCTTGAGGCCTTGACACCACCTCCTAGACATTGTTTATCATTATGGAGTTATACTCCTCCACCATTGCATCTAGCCAGACCTGATGCTGAGCTGCCTCCTTGAAGCTAGCAGGCTCTCCATCCTGAGCTACTAATGCCTGATACCTGTCTAGCTGTTTTCGCTCCCACTTATTGTTCCTTGGCTCTCCGATGAAGTTCTCTACATCACGCAGAATCTGACGAAAGTCCCTACTGGTTCTTCCTCTGCCAACAGGGGCTTCTGTTTGCTCCTCTTCCTCATCCTAAGAATCTTTCTGATCTGAGGAAGGATTCTTCACTTCCGTTGGTTGAAGAGGCATGACCAACGGATCCTCTTTCGACTGCTCCTTGGAAGGCATTTCGCGAGATCTTCTGAAAGCTCTGGCCTCCATGAACTTTACATCTCGTCATACTACTACCTTCCTGCTCCTTGGAAGATAGATCCTGTATGCCTTAGTGTTCTCGCTATATCCTGCCAAATACCTTTTTTCTATAGTCTGATCCAGCTTCTTCCTCTTTTCTTTGGGTATACAACAATATGCCAAACTCCCAAATACCTTGAAATGACTGACTTCAGGTGTCTTCCCAATGAAGACTTTCTCTGGAGTAATCTTGCCCAATGCCCGATGAGGAGTCATGTTCTAAACGTAGACAGTTGTGTTGCATGCTTCTGCCCACAGGAATTTTGGCATATCTTGATCATACAGCATGGCCCTAGCTACTTCTACAATAGTCCTATTTTTCCTTTCTGCTACCCTATTCTGCTCCAAATTCTAGGGAGCTGTCCACTCTCTTCTGATGCCCTCCTTAGCGCAAAAATCAATGAAGTCCTTATCGACATATTCTCCACCATTATCTGAGCGCAAGACTTTTATTTTCTTACCTGTCAGATTCTCCACTACAGCCTTAAACTCCTTGAATCGACAGAAAACCTCATCTTTGGTTTTCAAAAAATAAATCCAAGTTTTCCTCGAGTGGTTATCAATGAAAGTAAGGAAATACTCGGAACCACTGAGAGCTTTGACGGACATAGGTCCGTAGATATCTAAGTGTATCAATCCTAGTACACTCTTGGCACTGTGGTTTCTCCTAGGAAATGTCGCCTTGGCATACTTTCCTAGAGCGCATCCCCTGCATGCATCATCTCGTTCCGTACTCAGCCAGAACTCCTGTTACAGTGCTCCTGAGAATTCTCAAAGCTCCATGGTGCAAGTGACCCATCCTTTTGTGCCATAGTTCGTTCAAGTCTTTGTCCCCATGACTTCCTATTAGTGCCATTGGAGATTCTAGTTGTAATCTGTACAACCGATTACTTTTGATCCCGATCTGCACTTTCTTTTTCCAGCTCGGGTGTTTGACGTATACCTTTTCCTTGATGAAATAGACGTTATAGCCCTTGCCTTGTAGTTGTGACACGGAAAGTAAGTTCATCCCCAATCCTGGCACATGCAACACATATGTGGCACGTAACCACTCTCCTGATATTGTCTGAAAAGCTATGGTACCCTTTCCTACAGGAGTACGCTTTGCCTTGTTCCCCATGGTGATCTGAAAGTTCATCTTCTCTTCTCAATATTCTGAGAAACAATCCCTGATTCTCGTCATATGCCACAAGGCTCCACGGTCTATATACCATAATTTTGATGATGCAGCACTAATCATGCACGCCACTTCTTCTTCCAACCTGGAAGTCAACATAGAGAAATCGAAATCTCTCTTTTGTGCAATCTTCTAAAAATCTGCGTGAATCCCCTAAGGTGGATGCCTCTACATCGTGGTCTTGACCCATAACTAATTTTCCCTTTCTGTCTCTGATTACTCGCTCTGATACCATGTGAAAATTCTAACACTGCAGCAACTGATTTACTTTTCCCACTTATTTCATCATAAGTTCTTCATGAAATTACTTCAACAAACATTAAAATAAATATTGTTGCATATATCACATTGTAATACAGAAACAAAAATATGCACACATTGACACAGTTATTTTGGACTAATGTCTGCGGAAAAACCCAATGTGGGAAAATTGGTGTAGCAAGGGAGGATTTTATTATTCAGCAATTTTCTTGTACAACAAGGTGCCAAACTGGCTTACCCACAGATAAACAAACTTCCATCACTTTCCTAACCCAGCGTAGGCCCTACTAACCTCTACTACAGTCTGAAACCCTTTGCGTCAGCCTGAAACCCTCTACGTCAGCCTACTTAACGGTCGAGATTAAGTCCCTAATCAACGGCTAAGATTAGATCTGGCTTGATCTAGGTCTTTTGGACCATTCTAATACCAATTCATATTAATACACATTAATATTTATTTTTCCTAAGTTTAGACTTAGGGACTCCATTAAAGATATTAATTATTTTAATATCTCCTGATCTATTTAGAATTTGCCCAAGCCCTTTCTAGATATTGGAGATCTCATGTGCCCCAACCTCTCCACCAAATTGCGTGGCTAGAGCACATCCAATGCTACCCCAAATCAACATCGTCGAGCCGTCGACACTGCAAGTGTGCCATTGTTGTCGCCGTGACTCGTCACCACCGCTTGTCGCTTAGAGTTCGAGCCTAGAGGAGCCGACATCGAGTAAGGAGTCGACACCACACAAATAGCACTTGGGACTATTTGCGAGTGCCATGTCCATTGTGCATTCAACACTGTCTGCAATGAGTCACCACCACCAATTGGAGGAGTTGACGCCCAAGTGAATAGTAAGTTATATCCTCAACCTTGTCCCAAGCCCTAACAAACCCATTTGATTCAAAGGAGAAAGTGAAGGAATCATCGTATATCAAGGTCAAAATCAACAGCTCTCTTCTTTTAATAACATGGATAAAGAAACTTTGAATATTGGTGTGAGAAAATTTCAGTGAAACCTTGAATCTGTACAGACAGCCCCTCGGGTATGAATTTCCATTCTGCCCATTATAGGATTAACAAAGTTATAATTTTCTTTCAGTGTTGGATCCCCGTACTGAAATTTTGCACAGGCATCTAATGGCTTCAAAGCATCATCAGATTAGCCTTGACATTACCTAATGAGATATTGGCTAATTGTACCTTGGACCAAATCAACAATGCACATCTCAGTGCTTCCAAACAACTCAAATACAAACTTGAATGAATTTAGATTTTCGTCACAAGAATCTACAATGGGAACAATGCAACCTTCAACCAAACATCTCATGAAGCATTTTCACAAGTAAATCATAGAAATTTCTAATCCCACACAAATTTATGCTTATGAATCTGCCACAGGAAAATGTCACAACTTTCATAAAAATGAATGTCGCGAACAATAAATGATAGTAGATAATCACCCCAGGGAAAATTGTTAGCATATGTCTAAACAAATAGTTAATAAATTACACACTTAATGTGTTTGCCTAAAACCTTTTTATTGTGAATTTACACACTAAGGCATTAAACATTTCCTCTAGAATAAGACTAGAAGGAGTCCCCACAAGTTTTTTCTCAGTTGATTGAAATTCTCCATTTAAATTTTAAATTTGATACAAATTCCTCAACAGTTATAAATTATTGTGTGCTAAATGTGAATCTTCGATATAGAATTGTAGATTGATTATACAACTACTTTATATTATAAGTTTGTTTAATACTCTCTTTAATGTGGTTTGATAATCATTGTTCTTTAAACTTTTTCATGGCTTGTTTTGAAATACATATTTGCCAATTTTATTTTGCAGTTCCATTTACATCCTCGTCATGGAAACTTCAAGTTAAGTCATTTGTAAGGAAGAGGGACATGGAAATGAAATTTAATCTACCCCTTAAGTTGATCCAAAGTCACCAATTTGGAAATATGTAACTATTGTTGGGAAGATCCAAGGAGGGGGGTCATAGGCATGGGTTTGCAGTGAGTGTAAAATGGAGTTTAAGGGATCATACACCTGGGTTAAAGCACATTTACTTGGGTTAAAACACAATGGGGTTTGAATATGCAATGGCCCACCTAAAGCAGATGGGACAAATGGAAAAGGTTTAAGTAAGGAAAAACTTGCAAAATATCATAAAGAACAATACGAGGCAGATGCTAAAGCAAATGAAACAAATCTTGCCTCTCAATTCAAACAAGCAACAAGCTTGGGAGCATCTTCATCAAAGCCTCCACTTCCCTCTTATGGAATTGGCAACCCTAGTTCAAAGAGCTCTAATTTGGGGCCACTTGAAAGAGTTTTAATAATGATGCTCGAGAGAAAGAAGATGCAACTATAGGTCAATGCATTTGTGCAAATGGCCTTCCTTTAACCTTGTGCAATTTCCTCACTGAACAAAGATTATCAAAGCAGTGAATGAAGCCCCAAAAGGGTACAAGAGCCTGGATATGAGAAGGTCCACACTACAATGTTGAGTGTTGAAAAGTTAGATTTGGAGGCTAAATTAAGCCCCATTCGTAATTCATGGTGCATTTCAGGGGTGCCCATCATTTCTAATGCATGGAAAGATCAAAAGAATAGGCCTTTGATCAATGTGATTGCTTAGAGCCCAAAGGGGGAAATGTTTTTAAAGGCAATGGATTGTGAGGGGCAGCGGAAATATACCCAATTCATTGTTGACATCTTGACTGAAGCAATTGAATTGGTGGGGCTAAAAAATGATGTCCAGTTAATAACTAACAATGCAACGGTGTGTAGAGACACGGCCCTAATTATTAAAGGCAAATATTAGCACATCTTCTGGACCCCTTGTGTTCTACGTTCATTGAACCTCATGTTCAGCAAGATGGAGAAGAAAATTGAGTGGATTCAAATTATTTTTGAAGAGGCAAAAGAAATTCAAGCCCTCATCACAAACCACCACATGTCCCAAGTCATCTATAGGGAATTTGCGAAGTTGGAGCTCCTTAAAGTAGCTAAACTTTAAAGTTCATTTCATAAATTCTAATTTCTATGACTCTAAATTAAAATATGTAAATTGGATTCTCAAATGTCATGATTCGTGAATCACAATAGTTATTAAATCAAATTATGATTTTTAATTTATTGAAACATTGGCAATTTGGCACTTGCAGGTTGTCGAGACTCATTTTACTTCTCACATCATAGTCTTAACAAAGCTTATGCAGGTGAAAAAAGCAGCATTACAATCAATGGTACACAGTTATCTTTGGAATCAATGAAGGCAATCCCAATCTAAAAGACCACAAGCACTGAAAAAGTTGGTTGTTGATGATGAATGGTGGGATAGGGTGGAGTACCTCTTGGCATTTACTAAGCCAATTAGGGATTTGCTCTGCCTGTTTGACACAGATACGCCTAATTTGGGAGAGGTGTATGACAGCATTGATTCCATGATAGAGAAGATAAGAGTGGCTATAAATGCCAAGGAGGAGGACCCACATGAATTCTTTTATAGAGAAGTAAACGATATATTGACGAAAAGGTGGAACATGATGACCACCCCATTGACCTTTTGTCTTATGAAGTGAATCCAAAATACTATTCTGCAAAGTTTCTAAGTGATCCAGAAAGAACCACACTAAACAAAAACCCAGATGTCTCACAAGGATTTAAAAAATCTTTTAGAAAGCTTTTTGTAGATCCTGAAATTGGGATTCAGATTCATTCAGAGTTTGCTCATTTTATGGGATCAGAGTGCTGGGATGTTGATATTGATTGTATGCGGGACAAGACCAAATTAAGTCCAATTGATTGGTTGAACTACTATGGTGGGAACCTTTCACATATCCAAAAATTGGCCATCAGGATTCTGTCACAAGTTGCTAGTTCCTCTTCAGCAGAAAGGAACTGGAGTACATATGGCTTCATCCATTCGGTGAAGCGAAACAGATTGGGCTCCAAAAAGTTGAGGAACTAGTGTATGTTCATTTGGACCTTCGCCTTTTGTCACACAAGGGTGACGAATACAAATTTGGGCCCACCAAACTATGAGATGTGGAACCAGAGTTCCCTAACTTGGATATGACGTTGAATGTCAGGTCTCATATGACTTTATTTGATGAAGAAGCACTAATAGGTGGATCTTCAAGTGGATATGGCAGCAATGCTCCCACTTCTAGAGAGGATGTGGTTCTTAATGACGTGGACGAAGACATATTTGATGATATGGAAACGTAAATTATGGTGGTGTTTTAAACTTTCGAACAATGAACATTGAATACCATAATATGCCATATGAATAATAATAATAATAATAGTAGATTTCTAGTCATAGTTCATTTTGAACTTTGTACTATGTAGTGTGCATTATTAATTTTGGTGATGATATTGTCATGTTGATGATTGAAATTTGAAACAGAAACTTTATGATATGTTGAAAATTGAATCATGAATGTTATAATAATCATTAATGATGATGACAATGTTTATGGCATACGCTGAATTGATGATGATGATAACTAATTATGTACTTTTAGATATAGAATCTAGATTCTAACAGATGAATGGTAATATGAAATTTATATATATATATATATATATATATCTGTGTGTGTGCATGTGTTGTTTCATCGCCATATCATATCCAAATTTTTTGAAAATTTGTTGTATCCGTTTCAAGCCCTGTATTCATATCCGTTCTTATATCTGTTTCATAGAAACAGTCTCAGAATTGAAGAGTTCTCATAAGAAAAGTCAGATTGATAAGCCAAATTGTAAGCATCATCATTATGACCAACATTGTCTCTGAGGCCTAACTAGACAAGCTCTACCTCATTCAAGAGCATTATGATGGGAGGCTTTATATGTGATACCGCACTACCTCTACAAGGCACATACCCCATATGGATGTTCATAAGGCATGTCTTTTTAGTACTATTCTTATCTTGGATCTCCATACCTGAGTCCTCAAAGAATACCGGTCCTCTTTGACCACTCTTCTCTTGGATACTTGTCCCATCCTCAAAGAGTGTCGGTGCCCTTCCTTTCTTGGATTGTATATCGTCAAGGAAACCAAATATGCTTATCCAATCCTCCACCATTCTCTCTTCATTACCTGAAGACAAGAATGCACATGTGATGTCCAACATCACTCCCTCAACCAAAGAGGATAACCCTATTCCCTCTTGTCTAGGGAATAGATCCTTTCTCTTATTTAAGGAGACTCCTCTACTCCCTCTTAAATCTAGAGGAGATTCCAGGCTTCCTTTCTATATAGGAAGTCAACACCACAAGCCTTATACCTTGTCTTCATAAGAATATCAGCTACCAGTTCTCCATAGTTGCCTGGCTCCCTCTTTTCTCTACATCTCATTGTATCGAGCTTGCTTCCTTTCGAGCTATCATGGAGCCATCTTCACTCTTCAATCTGTTGAAGAATCTAGGGCAATTAGCTATAGTAGGATTCTTCATTACTTGATAACAATTTGTGGAGTTTTTTTTTATTTTTTCTTGTTAGCTTAATCTTCTTCTTCTTATTATTAATGCATGTGAGTGTACTTCATCAAACTGCTAACAAAACATAAGAACAAGAACACAAGATGTTGGCTCTCTGCCAGGGTCAAAACCTCTCTTCTCTTGAGAGGAAAACCCTTCGATAAGTTTTCTCTTATTGAAGCTTCTTTCTTGATCAATGCCAAACCCTAGACCCTTGACTAGAATATCCTCCAAGCACAAGTCAAGTCCTTCCTTCTTTCAGCGTTTTGTTCCTCGGCACTTTGTCCTCCTCCTTTCGGCACTTTGTTCTTCCGACAACTGATGATAGTCCTTGTTATGCTAGCTCTAGAAGAGATACATATCTTTGATACTTAGTGAATTCTTTCATCTATAAGGATACCTTCCTTCTCTTGTCCAATTGAGCTCCTTAATGTGTAGTTGCAAACTTGTTATGACTGTAGTGCAGCCCTAGTTTCTCGTACGTGTGGGAGGATTCCTTCGAGATTCTTATGATAGAGTCTTCCTTTCTTCCTCGCTTGAGTGAGCCTCTTCTTCGCTTGAGAGAGAGGCCTTACAGGCCTACTTTGATAGCCCAAACAATGAGAGAGATGTAACTGTGATATTGCTGTTGTAATGACCGCAGATAGCTCTCCTTTTCTCGCACGTGTGACTGTAATAAGCCCTAGAACAAACCTCTAAGGCTCGATGTTTCTTCCTTCTTCCTCGTTGTCCTTGGAGACCCTTTTCTCGTCCTTTTATTACCCTTTACTTGCCTCCTTACTTCGCTGATTTCAGAGCTCCTTGATTGCGTTGTATTGGAGTGGACACCCTCTTTATATAGGATTGTCCCTCCTCTTAGGCCGACTTGTTTAACTGTCTGTAGGTCGACTTGTTGAGTAGACTTCGGATGGTTTCTGTTGTCTCACAAAGTGTCTAGGCACCGCGACAACGCTCAAAGTAAGGGTTGTCACTCTAATCCTTACTCACTCTGTTTAGACTCTCTCCTAGACAAGTCAAGGGGGGTAGTCCCTCCGCTGAATGGATGAAGATAATTTGTGGCACACAGGATCTAAGAGATTTTAAGGATGAATAACTTGACGAATTTAGAACAAGTCTTTGTCAATTGAGATGGATAGATTAAATAAGGCGCAACCACAAGATAGAAATGATTATAGACCAGCGCCTTTATATTGAATTAACCATAGATTAAATAAAAAAACAAGTTACCCAGGCAATTTATAAATGTGGCAAAGCGATGATCATGAACAATTAAATGTAAAATGCTCAACTTTAGCATGCAAGATAATCTAGCAAAATTTATCTTTCTCCAACAGTCAATATGATTTTCTAAAACAATTATCGCTCTTGACAATAGAGAAATCACAAAAATTAAGATTTTGCACTTAACACCAAAGACATCAAGGAACTTTAAATTAGAACTTTAATTATTCCTTGGGCAATTATTTTAATGTGGTAAATGAAGAAGTAAAACAAATCAAAAAGTTAATAAATTAAATTTTTAATGGGCCATAGGCCACATTAAAATTTTCAATGTGAAAGCACAAGTCCTCCTTTAATTTATTTCATTCTCAATTCTAAAGTCACCAAAATTTAAAACATTTTGATTTTGTTCTTTTGTTCTTTTGTTTAAAAAAAAAATTATGATTTTGGTTTTTCATATTTTGATTTTGATTTTTTAATTTTTTCCTTCTTTTCTTTTAATTAAAAATCTAAAAAATCTAAAATTTAAAAAATTTAAAAAACATTAAAAAACCTAAAAAGAATAAATTTTGGTGACTTTAGAATTGAGAATGAAATAAATTAATGGAGGACTTGCACTTTCACATTAAAAATTTTAATGTGGCCTATGGCCCATTAAAAATTTAATTTATTAACCCTTTGATTTGTTTTACTTCTTCATTTATCACATTAAAGTAATTGCCTAAGAAATGATTAAAATTCTAATTTAAAGTTCCTTGGTGTCTTTGGTGTTAAGTGCAAAATATTTATTTTTGAGATTCTCTATTGTCAAGAGCGATAAATGTTTTAAAAAATCAAATTGACTCTCGGAGAAAAATAAATTTTGCTAGATTATCCTGCATGCTAAAGTTTTGAGCATTTTACATTTAATTGTTCATGATCGTCGCTTTGCCACATTTATAAATTGCTCTAGGTAACTTGTTTTTTTATTTAGTCTATGGTTAATTCAATATAAAGGCACTGGTCTATAATCATTTTTATCTTGTGGTTGTGTCTTATTTTAATCTATCCATCTCAATTGACCAAGACTTGTTCTAAATCCGTCAAGTTACTCATCCTTAAAATCTCCTAGAGCCTATGTTCCACAGACTATCTTCATCCATTCACTGTAGGGACTAGCCCCCTTGACTTGTCTAGGAGAAACTCTAAACAGAGTAAGGATTAGAGTGACAGCTCTTACTCTAAGCATTGTCGCGGTGCTTAGACACTTTGTGCGACAACAGTTTCTATGCTTCAAGGAGCTTCTTTGATGGTGCCTTTGCATAGGAGGAGACTTGACTTTGCTTGGAGGTATTCTCTTGACTTTAATACATATTCATACATGGTGTAACATGCCCTTAAGGCATTCAACATTTGCTTTTGACTATTTGACTCACCTATAGCACTTAACATGTGCTAGACCTATTTCAATGAGCAATAAACTCAATGACATATATTATAAAACTAATATTTCTTTTCTTGAATAAAAATACAAATATCAAAAGTATATTTATGAAGACCGAACCTAGTTACATTTCCTTCAACAAAATCTTGTGACAGGATCCAGTTCATTTTTCTTCCTCATCACTTTCATCTTCGACATCATAGATTTGAGTTTTTCCAAACTTCAAGTTGATCATAGCTTCCTCATGAAAGTGATCTCCTTTTACTTTCAGGTTATCTTCTCACACTACTACTTTTCAATCCCAAGATGGACACATCTTGAATTCATAGTTGCCAGGGACCAAATATTGAGCTTCCCTCAACATTCTTCATACATTTCCATTCATACAGTTGAACTTGCCTCAACTCTCATCATGTATTCCTACAGCATTCTTCCAAGTAACAAAATAATATGCTAACCAAATAACCAACAACAAAAATCAGAGGTACCTCATCATGATGACTTTCACGTTCCATCAACATCCTCATGGTCCATCTCCACATGAATCTTCCTTCATGCATTAGAGTGCCCAAGGATCGAACTTGATTACCATGTTAGAACCTTCTTCTTCCAGAGATTATACTGGATGTTAATTGTTATTTTATCTAGATAAAGTCCTAAGAGTAAGCCAAATTCTTCCCTTTAAAGCATCACATAATCATACAAAGCATGTTACAAGATTCTATCCACATGAATATTATCCAAGAGTCATTTTCAACATGTGTTCCTATGCTTCGTATTCCATCATCTAGCTATAAATCTCATAATGAGCCTGCATCCTGGCCCATTGCATTCCTTCGTCCCTTTAACTTTATTGTTCCCACATTTCATGGAATGTATACTAACCTTGTCATAATGCTTCTCCCAAGAACCTTCCAAAATGATGGTCCTTCCAGGATCATGATGATCCATCTGAGCAACATGACCACCTCTAACATAATGATAGATAATGCCTCAATGAAAAATATGCAAAATGGTCTATCTATCTAATTTTAAAGACTAAATGAATTTTACAAAGAAACTTAACCAAGTAGGCTCTACATATGCTACTACCACATGCTTCTCTTTATGATGTTATGCAAATTCAAGATTTTTCGAATAGTAAACAACAATGCATGCTATCTAAAGGAAAGATTAATCCTCATAAAGAACTTGACAGTCAGAGTGCCTTCTTCAATAGTAAAGATCTTTCACATCTTTCTTCGGCTTCCTCTCAAGTTCTCCCATCTCCTCATCTATGTGACCTCGCTCCTTTCCTTTCTTTTGTTGTTCTATTGGCTTGGACAGTCCCCCTTAAAGTGTCCATACTCATTGCACTTTAAGCATTGAACCTTGGACATATCTTTCTTCTTGGACTTTCCAAAATTTCCCTTCTTCAACGTCTTGACTCTTGCTAGAAAGGCTTGAGATTGTTCATCTGATCCAATGTCATCCTTTACCTTGATCCTAGATTCTTCCAAAATGCATTGAGGCCACAACTCATCAAAAAGAGTTGAATTTTTCTTAGAGCAAATGCTTGTTGCAAAGCTGCTCCATTCTGGTGGCCATGCATTTAATACACAGATGGTCATTTTTGAATCAGAAATTTTCTCCAAGCCCCTACAAGTGATCTCTTAATTGAGAGATCTTCATCAAAAAGGATGATAGGTCCTCATCTTTTAATTTCTTCATTTTATATAGCTTATTTTGCAAAGACATTTTTGTCTTGATGTACTTACACAGTACAAATTCACTAGCTTGTCATACATAGCCTTAGAAGTTTCCAAATTTGCAACAAATGGAACAAGAGGATCCTTAATGGATTCAACTATGATCCTTTGTGCCCTTCTCATTTCTTGTACTTTGCTAGATATTGAGTCTTGTCTTTTCTTGGTTCAGTAATTTCCCCAGTAACATATTCCATTACCTCATGTTCAGTAAGTGCTACGTCAATCCTTTTCTTCCTTGCTAGAAAATTTGATGCTCTAACGTACTTATTGCTCTCCTTGCAGAAAAAACCTATATGACCTGCAAATTCAGACATAGAGTAATAATATGATACTTGATAGCCAAGATTCTTCTCATGATGATGTCTTCTACTTTCTTGATGCTTCCAAGATCTTTGAAGAGACTTTAATAAAGTCCTTGAAAGATGTTTCATAGGATTCCTTCAACAACAACTTCCAAGAGTGATTAATGATACCAAGATCCTTCGATGCTTCCTTCAGGGAGGTCTTCCAACGAGTCTTCAACTACATCCCTTGTTCAAACAACAACCTTTTTGTAGTCTTCTTCAGGCTTTCTTCTGATTATAATGAAAACACAAGCATATAGAGAAACCAAGAAATAACTCAAAAGTAATTAGTTCTTTGTATTCGGTGTAATTAATAAGAGAGTGAAGACTTTCTTATATAGGTTACAATAGCACTGAACCAATCCACTTTATGAATGTGGGATTGATCAATAAGGCATAAAAGCAAAAATACAACATAAAGTTAAATGCCCAAGTCTATTCAATAATTGACTATTATTACATAATTTAATACCCTCCCTTAATGGTCAATATACTAACTACACCAAGCTTATCCTGGAATTTTACATATTTTTCAGGACCCAAAGGCTTGGTAAGAATGTCTGCAGTTTGATCTTCTATGGGATAGTATTGCAGCTCAATAGATCCATCTTCAACAAGTTGTCTGATGAAATGGCAATGTATATCAATATGTTTGGATCGCTCGTGGAAAACTGGATTTTTGGAAAGTTTCATCACCCCTTGATTGTCACAAAAGACGGATGTGGGCTTTGTTTGTTGCATATGCATATCTAATAGCATCCTTCTAAGCCAAACTGCCTCGCACATGTTGCAAAATGTGTAACTAGGTTCGGTCTTCATAAGTATGAAACCTATTCTTGTAAAATATAAAATGAACAGAAATTATTATTGAAGCATGGGTTTCATGCTCAAGTCCTTTTATTTTATAGGTCAAGCACCCATCAAGTGCTTCTAGGGTTCAAGAGTCATTGTCATATATTGAAGACCCTATGGGCACATTGTATCATGTAAAGAAAAATTTGTTTGTCTTTAAAGTGTCGAAATGACCTCCAAGATCAAGTCGGCCTACATGAAGAGCCGCGTCTACCCTTGAAGAAGCCTATATATAGAGAGGAACTCGTCCTCCATTAGACACACCACACACATCTCTTTCTATGAGAAGAATAAGGCTAAAAGAGGTTGAAGAAGAAGGGTGAAGAGGAAGAAAAGGAAGTCGAAGTGCTTGGGTTAAGTCTCTCTCCCTCTCACGTGAAAGTCGAAACTAGGGTTTTTGCGTTGGGGACATCTTTGGTTCAATCTTGGAGACAAGAGAGAAAAGAAATAAAGCGAAGGTGTCTTAGGGTGTCTCACAAGCCCTAACATTCAAGGAAAGGCATGCAAAGAGGAAAGGAGGCCATATGAAGAAGATCGAAGTCTTCTTCATGAGCAGCAGCAGTTGCAACAGTTGTTGGGAGACAGAATTTTGGATCGGAAATAAGAGGTCGAAGATCTTGCAGAAGGAGGCTGAGTTGATCTTGATCTTGCAGGGTATTTGTCTGAGTCTCTAGGTCATGGTATTCGCCAATTGAAGTATCTATAAGAAGAGAAGAGATTTAAGGATTTTCCCCTCAAGAGGAGGGGTTTTGGCCTTGGCTAGCTGCCTATATATTGTGTCACTATTCTTATTGTTTTGGTAGTTGTTTGATGTATCTCACAATATAATAATAAGGAACAAAGCTATTAAGGTAAAAGGTAACACAAACAGTTATCAAGTTAAAAAGAATTAACATATTCACTGCCTATTGATTTCTCAACATGGTATCAGAGCTAACGTTATCTAAGGGCATCATGAAGAAATCCTCTACAGTGAAGAAGTTCATCAAGAAGATTGCAAGCCATCTCAAGAAAGGTATCAAGGAAGCATGGAGTTTCTTATTTTCTTCAAAGAAGGTATCAATCAAAGAAAAGGATGAAAGTCTCTTCCCGGCTCTCTTTGGCACATTGCAAGGTGAAGACATTTGGAAAATTGATAGTGGTGCATCAAGGCACATGACTAGCCACTCCAATCAATTGAAGACCTTATCAAAAGGAAAATCTGCTTATTCAATGGAACTTGGAGATAACAAGAGCTATCCCGTGAAAGGTATTGGATCAACCTCCATAAAGCTAGAAGATGGAAGCCACATTCACCTCAAAAACATTCTATTTGTCCCAGGTTTGCACAAGAACTTCCTTTCCACTTCAAGTCTAGAAGAAAAGGGTGATAGAGTAGCTTTTATTGATGGTAAGGTCATTGTATGGAGTAAAGACTCAAGTATTGATCAAGCTAAAGTCATTGGCATTCAAGAAGGAAGACTTTACAGACTAATGTCTCCTATGGCCCAAGTCCTAGTTCACATTGAAATTAGCCCATGTGAACTCTAGCATAGAAGATTTGGTCATCTACATTTCAAAATCCTTCCAACTCTAAGTTCCATAGTAGATGGAATTCTGAATCTAAAGGAAGATCATGAAGCAGTTTGTAAGGGATGTGCATTGGGCAAGAATACCAAGAGACCATTTGGAAGCAATGCTTCAGGGTTAAAAGAAATCTTAGATCTCATTCATTCCGATGTATGTGGCCCTATGACTCCTAAATCTCTTGGAGGTCATCTATATTATGTCACAATCATTGATGATCATTCAAGAAAAACCTGAGTTTACTTAATGAAAACCAAGGACAAAGTATTTTCAAAATTTCAAGAATTCAAAGTTGGAGTCGAGAACCTTATAGGAAAAGGAATCAAGATATTAAGATCTGATGATAGAGGAGAATATACATCCAAAGAGATTATAGGATCCTATAAGGAATCTGGGATTAAGAGGGATCTGATAGTCCCATACACTCCCGAGCAAGATGGAGTTGCAGAATGAAAGAATAGATCCTGTTAGCCCTGAAATGCAGTGTTGACTTCGTGAAGGTTGAAGGAAAAGTTCGGTCTGCTCCGTTGTCCTTAAAAGGGTCCCACATGGGCCATTATTCCTCTTCTTCCCTTAAACCGCTCCCACTTTGCCCTTCTTCTTTCCTAACTTAACCTTCACGTCCCGACAAATTCCTCTTTGGCCTTAGCCCCAAGCGCAATAGCCAAAATCCCCATAAAACCTCACCCATATGCCTTATGTGCCTACAACACATTTCCCGAAGACATCTCACACCTTCACCGCATCTTCGTCGTTGATCTTTCCCCACCAATACAACAGTCCACATCCCATCCAATACACCAACTTGTCTGACACTCCTCTGCCGTTAAATCACCCCCCACCAGATCTAAAGGTCGTCGCCCATATCGCGTAGACAACAAGCATGATAAGTACTCGCCCGATGAGGGCGGTTTTTCTTTTTCCCCGCCACTACGTGTCATCTCGTGAATGGCATCGGGCGAGTTCTGACACTTACCGCCCGATGCCTGCGCGATAAAAACCATTACCACTTAAATCAAACCACTCCGCGTGTTATTGCCTGCAAATATCCGCCACCCGATAACCGTCTGATCTGGTCCTCTGGAGATCTAACGGCCCAGACATGTTCCGCTCCCACCACGACTACTAGCCTCCAAAAAATGATCTCCACCATAGATCTCCCTTGATCTGACGGCCATCATTCACGATCACTCCCGATTGTCCATCTGCCCATACCTTTGTACCCCACATCCTATCTATTACCCGAAGGAGAAGATGGCCAACTGTTAAGTTATGGTATGTTCTATGTTTATAACAGTTTACTTCTTTTTCTTATTATATTCCACAGATTAGCAATCACATGTACATAAAGTAAAGTGCAGATATAACATTAAACGATCGACAGAAAACAAGCCAAGACAAGAGACACAAGATGTGGCGGCTAGCCAGGGACAAACCTCACAATGTGTGGGGGAACCCTTTGATCAAATCTTCTTTTAACTTCAATAACTCAGCAGAGAGAAATAGTACAGTAAATATGATTTATATCAGTAGTAGCAAACCCTAGATCAGCAGCATCAACATTAGCGGCTTCATCATCAAAACTAGGGCAATCAATATCTCACAAACCGACCGTCGGATCGGCTTGATTCCACCACCAAAAGTTGCAGCCTTCAGAGGAGGTTTAGATGAACCTACAGCGCAGTTCAGATGAGGAGATCTTCTGGTCCACACAAGTCAAACTTCACTTCTGCAGTTGTAGCTTCAGATTCAGCAGCTTCCTTCAAACTAGGGCAGTCGATATCTCGCAAACCGTTTGTCAAATCGACTTGATTCCACCACCAAAAGTTGCAGCCTTCAGAGGAGGTTCAGATGAACCTACAGCGCAAATCAGAAGAGGAGGTTTGATGGTCCACACTGGTCAAAGTTTGGATCTGCAGTTGCAGCTTCACTTTTAGCAGCATCCGGCTATACATGTGTGAGAGAAAGACCCTTTTCTGCGCAGTAGAGAAGAGACTCTTTTCTGTGCAGTAGAGAGAGAGAGATGTGATGAGATGAGTGAGTGCAAATGAGGAAAATTCTTCCTTTATTTATACACAACTATTGATGTTTGAATAGATGTGACTGTTGGGCTTCTGAGCCTACATGAGTTATAGGTCGGCTTGATAATAATTCCATAATCAAAATAAATGCATATCTCCATGAATACTTATCGAAATCCTACACCTCTTGACGAAAGGAATCTAATGAATATATTATCAAACATGAAGTTTGGCCCTAGTTGCCAATTTTAACACTCCCTCTCAACTAGGGAGAACTTCATTTGCAATCTGTCTGTCGGTCGATACTATTCATCCATAAAATGCACTGCCCTGTACAACCTGACCCTTGCCCTGCTCTGCTCTATTCTGCCTGTTCTGCTTTGTCTTGTTCTGCCCTGTACTGATCTGTACGGCAATGCTCTGTTATGCTCTGCTTTGCTTTTGTCCGAATTATGAAGAAAAAGAAATGATCGAGGATGTATCATACTGACTCAAAGTCAGTCTCAGAGTATGTACCACTGGTCCCAGACCAGTCTCAACCAAACCGAAGTCAGCGTCATAGTGAGTACAACTCCTACCACTGGTCCCAGACCAGTAACAACCAACCCGAAGTCAGTGTCATAGAATGTACCACTCCTGCCACTGGTCCCAAACCAGTATCATTGATCCTAGATCAATGGAGGTCATCCTAGCGTAGGGAGTACGATAGATACAACGATGCGTCTATCGGTACTACTATGGTCCCTAACTTCATTTCCCTGCTCATTGATCAGACGAGAGGTACTTCCCATGAGTCCCAGACTGCATGGGTAGGATGTCTCGACAAGAGAACTTAATCAATCTCGCCCTCACAGGAGAACACATCAATCCTGCTACAATCGCCATAGAGAACACATCAATCTACGCTGCCATGAAGAACACATCAATCCTGCTACAATGTCGCCACGGTGTGTACATGTATACCACCAGGGGATAGTGAATCATCATGTGGTCATATGCTGCTTCAAGAAGTACCCTGCACCCCCCTAGAGCTCCCAAAGCTCAATGCATCATACAAGACCCTCATTGGAGGGTCTTTGAACAACTCCAAGTTGTTCGCAGAAAGTCAGGAATTTTACTTTCCCAAGGGACTTTGTTAGAATGTTGATGACCTATTCATCTATACCGATATGTTGGAGCCTTATAGCTCCCCGCTGCACCATATCTCAAATATAGTGGTACCTAATATCGATATGCTTGGAGCAATCATGAAATACGGGATTCTCTGACAAACAAATCCCACTCTGGTTGTCACAAAGGATCACATTGGTATCCAATGTAAATCCAAATAGCACACTAAAGATCTTTCGCAACCAGACTGCCTCACAGGAGGCCATGCTAGCAGCAATATACTCTGCTTTGGCGGTGCTCAAGGCCACCAACTTCTGCTTCCTGCTCATCCAGGATATCGAAGCAAATCCCAAGGAGAAACAACACCCGGAAGTTCTATTACGATCCTCCACATTGCCTGCCCAATCAGCGTCTGTGTATCCAAATAGTCTCACATCTCCGACAGTGTATCTTAACCCATAAGTGATTGTGCCACGAAGATATCTCAACAGATTCTTGGCACCAATCCAATGTATGTGGTGGGGTTCAACCATATGTTGACTCAAAGTGTTGATTGCGAAGCATATATCTAGACGGGAGTTCACTAAGAACATTAATGCTCCGACGAGTTGCCGATACTCAGTATCATTTCGTAAAACGGATCCAATAGCACTACCGCTTAACTTCTTGAAGTCAAGCTCCATCGAGGTAGTTACAGGCTTGCAGTCTACCATACTGAATCTTTCCAATATCTTCACCACATATTTTCCTTGAAATAGGAAAATTTCCCTTGGCTTCTGCCAAACTTCAAGTCCTAGAAAATAGTGCATTAGTCCAAATTCCTTCATTTCAAATTCAGAAGCCAACTCCCTCTTACATTTGTGAATGAGAGGGTCTGCACTTGTTAGAAAGTGGTCATCCACATACAACACCAGTATGAGATGTTTGTCATCTTCAACCTTAAAGTAAAGGTTAGGATCGGCTTCACTCCTAGTGAATCCCAGCTTCATCAAGTAGCTATCGATCCTCTCATACCATGCTCGGGGTGCTTGCTTTAGCCCATAAAGAGCCTTCTTCAACCCGCATACATGAGATTCTTTTATCATGAATCTCAAATCCTTCAGGCTGCTCCACGTAGACCTCTTCTTTGATCGAACCATGCAAGAACACGGTCTTGACATCCATCTGATGTAGTTTCCATCCTAGTGAAGCCACAAGGGCTATGATCAAGCGGATGGTGGTATATCTAGCAACAGGTGCAAATATCTCATCATACTTCTTTTCATTCGATTCCCTAGTGTCAGCTTCTTGAGAGCTCCTCACTGTAGGAAGATTGTTCATCTCGCTGAGAGCCATATCTTCGTCAAACATGACATCATGACTAATCACGACTTCCCTTTGATCGGCTACATAGATTCTATAGCCCTTAGTATTTTCACCATAGCCCACGAAGATTCCTTTCTTTCCAGATGCACCCAATTTATTCCTTTTCTCTTTCGGCAAATGAAAATATACAGGGCTTCCAAAAATTCTAAAATGAGATATGTCAGGTTTCTTACCGGTGAACATTTCTTCAAGAGTCTTGGAACCCAATGCTTGATGAGGGCATCGGTTTTGTACATATACGGCGGTGTTTGCAGCTTCGGCCCATAGAAACTTTGGAAGTCTTTGATCATGGAGCATAGCACAGACAGCTTCCACAATCGTACAGTTCTTCCTTTCCGCCACACCATTCTATTCAGGAATGTACTGTGTAGTAGTCTCCCTCTTAATGCCAGCCTCTTTACAAGAGTCATGAAACTCATTAGATTCATATTGAGCTCCATTATCAGTCCTTAAGATCTTGATCTTCTTTTCGGTTTGATTCTCGATCAAGGCTTGAGATGTGTCACAAGACATGACACCTAACGAACTTCCTCCGACCTAATATAATGAATCAACTCGAAACCCAAGAGTGAAGGCATCTTTAATATTGTTTTTCCATGCACGTACCTTGCCTTCACTGAAGGTCACATTGTAGCCTTTGTCTTCCATTGCCGAGATGGACACTAGGTTCTTTTTAAGGTCTAGTACATATAATACATCTTGTAAGTGGATCGTGTTACCTTGATTCAATTTAAGAGAGACATTTCCTACACCTTTCACGGGGTATTTCATGTCATCTCCAAGGACAATTTCCAGGTTAGTTTCTCTCTCTACCAGATTATGGAGTACTTCTTTGTAACCAGTGAAGTGCCTTGAGGCACCACTATCAATGAGCCAAATTCCCATTGAGTCCGAAGGAGCAGAGGTAGATAGGGCAGCTGGTAGATAATATTCAGTCTGCTTATTGTCAACAGTGTTAGATTCATACCTGGAATTTCTAGCCTTCTTGAATGGTTGTCCTCTTCCTTGATTTCCAGCACTCCTTTTACCTCTGCTATTAGATTTGCCATTCCTTTGATTGCCATGGGAGGGATTTTGATCATCATCTCGGTGAGAGTCCTTTCTATCAGGGCATTCCCTTGCATAGTGTCCTGCTTTATTGCAAATGCAACATCATCCTTTTCTTCCACCCTTAGGTCCAGCGTTTCTTTTTGATTTAGACCTGAAATTATTTCTTTTTTTAGCATGAGAAGAAAAAGCAATAGGAGGACCTTTGGGCAAGGGCATTTCTTGCTCTTCTACCCTTGTTTCTTCTTGAATGCATCTAGCCATTAATCCCTAGAAACCAAGAATTACATTATTGTTCAGAAGAGTAGTCCTGAACACGTACCATTTGGATGGTAATCCTCCAAGAGTTGTGAGTGCCATTTCCCTGTTAGTAATAGTTTCCCCAATAGATAGGAAATCGTTCTTGATCTCGGTGATTCTTAAGAAGTATGCTTGCATACTCTCATCTTTACCCTTCTTGATTTCCCTCAGCTTATTTCTAAGAAACAAAACTTGATTTGCATCATTGACTTTAAATATACTCACCAGTCTATCGTAGATTTCCTTGGAGGTGTCCAGTTCAGAGATGTAGGCCACCAAGTGCTTGTCGATAGAGTCCCGGATGATCTTCTATGTTTTGAATTCTCCATTTTTCCATTTGTTCCAGGCAGCGGCGGATGCATTTGATGGAGGCTCAACAATATTGCCTCTTACATGGTCCAGCACTCCTTGATCTTCTAAGGTTAGATCGATAGACATCTTCCATCCGTGATAGTCAGCTTTCTCACGCAGCTTATCTTCGACAGGAAAGAGTGTTGAGGACCTGTTGTGTTGTACAACAACCCCCCATTTCATAAAATTTCACCTTCAAAACTATAATATGAAATGGGTCCCTTTTAGATAAAATTGGTATCAACTTATCATTCCTCAAAAGGTCCGAAAAGAAACAAAACATTATAAACCTTTTGAGTCAACATATAATCGGTCTTATAATAATAAATGAATAATTCTTTATTATTGCGATAAAGCGATCGCAAGATCGCATAACGCAATAACAAAGGATGCATAACAAAAGACCCATTGGTTTTTCCCGATGCGACAAGCGCGAATAACTATCGGATATCGGGAAGGTAAGCAATCGTAACAAAAGGCCCCCTGTCTTTGCTCCGATGCGATATCGCTATCAACAATCGAGGAATATAACATGCATGCAACAAAAGGCCCTCTTCTAAAAACTCCCGATGCGAATTAGCGATATCGCTATCGGCGATCGGGGATTTCGCAAATGACACAAATATAACTACTCAAGCATTCCTCCGATCTTCGATTGTGATAAAGCTAAGCGCGACTTTCAAAAAGGATTGATAAGGCTTGGGTATATTGTGTTAAATTATTATTAAAAGCCTTTCTATTCCCAATAGTGATTCACTTGCAATCAACCGCCGAAAATCAAAGCCACGCTTAAATGAAGTATTCGGGGAATAAACGATATGATGAGCATTTAAATGATTAACAGGTTTAAATGGCCAATTAATGGAGCAGTTATGCCAAAATCTCTTCAGAGATTGTATCCGCGGCAGATTATTTTAATCCTCAATTATTCATTGATTAATATAACTCTTTCATACTTGGTTTGCATCACCTATTCTCTGCATTATGTTCATTTTATCTCCTGCGCAGAGCTCCTTCGAAGCAGCAAATTTAGGCCAAATGGGGAAGAAGTCTAAGAAATTTGGAACAGTTTCAGCCTCCGCAGTAACAGGACAATCTACCGCCGATCCGGGACCAAGTAAAAAAGGATTGATCTCAGACACTACATGTCTTGGTCTCGGCAATACTAGTTGGTAGAGCATCTATAATCTGGTTGAAGCCGAAGAGCCTCAAGAAACATCAATACAAGCTACAGCAAGTTCAAACCGAAAGTCCAAGGCTACCCTAAAGGATTTAGCCGATTCTTACTTACACCGGATAGCGGCTCGAGAGCAAATTCTTCCATACACAGATGTAGTAAGGTGGGCAGTTGAGGAAATCCCAATTACAAACAGAACATTTTGTACAATCGACGGGAGAGTCTTCGGTTCGTTTCAACCCAATGGTTTGAGACAAATGTACCATTTGCCTGAACCAAAGAAGAAGTATAACAAAGCATTTCTGGAGAAGTTCAGAGATGAAAATGAAATTGAATCAGCACCTATACGGGAATGGAGACAAAACCCCGCAAAACACAAGCATGAGTCCTCGGGTAAGTACTTTGTCGATTCCTTATGTTCTCCTTATTGTTATGCTGGAGCGATGATGTGTAGGATTTGGGGGTTGCATGATTCCTCAAAATTCTCAATAGAGATGGTACCTTTAATGGAAACAGTGGTCAATAGTGAAATAATGGATTGGGGAAATATATTATCCGATAAGTTAGCAACTGCTATTCTTGAGTTCATAAACAAAACCCGCGTCACTGATAGGTTTATTCCATTTTATTTTAGTGCCTACATCTTAGATACTCTCTGTTTTAACTCCGAATTTCCTGTGCTGGGGTGGAGATGGACTCCGCAGGACCCCATGCCGATTCATATCTATCACCAGAAGTTGTGGAAAGCCCATTATAAGCACTACCTATATCAAGTTTGCAATGGATTTATGTTGCCCATTTACTATGCAATTTTTGACAAACCTGCTCCTAAGATTTCCCCACAAGCAGAGATTGACTTGACAGCCTTAGGAAACTGGTTCGGAGAAGATAAATTTACATATATAAGAATTTTCGGCAGCCATGCCAGACCTCATGTTCTCCCCTTGTACATACCCGATAAATTATTGGCTAGAGAGATAGCATATCAGCTTACGTCCGCAAGAGCTACCAAGACTCTGAGGAATTCAAAGAAGCAAGTTTGGCCTCCTTTTCCTCTAAGGTGTGGCATTTACACTCTGCATGACTATAAGCATGCAGAGAAAGAAGCAGAAAAGATAAATATACTGAATCTCGCCATTCTTCCTAACAGACGATTTGATCCAAGGAAAATCATCTATAATGTACTAGAACAGGCAAAACTCACTAAGTTTGAACATAAAGAAGATGAGTTTAATGACCTATTCTCTTCGGCGGAGTCATTATTTCAGGTTCAAACGCTAGCTAAAATGAGATATCACGACGACGGGTTAGTGGAATTTAACAAACTTAGAGAGCAGAGGTTGCAAACTCTACCTCTAGATTTGCTAGCTACTGCCCCGATGACACAATCAAGCGAGCCTAAACAACGACTTACCAACGAACCTCCTGCTACATCAGAAATTTTTGAAGAAGTCCAAAGAAAAGAGCAGGAGGACCTCCAGAATAAAGAACAGGAAGAAGTACAAAGGAAAGAACATGAGGAAGCGCAAAGGAAAGAGCAAGAGAAAATACATGAGGAAGAAGTGAAAAAGGAGCAGGATAAGAGCAGCAAGGATGTGAATGTCGATACCCAAATTGACCCAAGATTGCTCCAAGAATGGCAGCAATTCGACTCAATCATAAGCAATCTGGAAAGCTCAAAAGATGTCGATACATCCAAAGCGACTGATACACAGGATACAGCGTCAAAAAAGGTTCCAAGCGAAGGAACCAGCAGCCTACCCCCTAGTACAGACTTAAAAATAATTCCGAAAGATCCTTCGGATCAAATCATTTTGCAAGTGGAGGATATACCTCCATTGGATGTCTTTTACAGCCCAAAGCACAGGGTCGTAGTAAAGTGACAGCAGAAAAGGAGAAGGATTGATCAACCTTCCATGTTCCCTGAACAAACAGTGACAACCAACGTAGTTTGGAAGGAGGAGTTCGATCCTTCCAATGACCTAACAAAGTTGTCCCAGTATGCTGGAGCCTATTCGGCGGCCACCATGGACAAGGCATCGGAAGTGAGTAATTTGTTAAAAGAAAAAGATCAGGCAATCTTTTCATTATAAGCACAGCTATCGAAG
The DNA here is from genome assembly GCA_000404065.3 of Pinus taeda. Taxonomy (NCBI): domain Eukaryota; kingdom Viridiplantae; phylum Streptophyta; class Pinopsida; order Pinales; family Pinaceae; genus Pinus; species Pinus taeda. The sequence goes on from APFE031248478.1 coordinate 57,163, forward strand.
GCATAGCAGAAAGCAGAACAATTAGAACGGCAATTGTCAACACAACAACAGTTAAATAATCAACTGAACAAGCAGCTACTTGAAGAGAAACAGAGGGTAGATTCGAGCGCAATTCAAAAGCAGAAAGAATTATCGGAGGCATTGGAAAAATTGAAGACGATGAATGAACTAATGGTAAAGACAAAAGATGAGCAAATTGCTCAATTATCACTTCAAATAGAAAAGTTTAAGAGTCTTCCGCAGCCTGCCGATTTCAGGGCAGAAGCGCTACATATTAATAAGGCACTGGTAACACAAATAAGCCTATTCTGTCATAAAATTGCTCAAGTTGAACCCCTGTGTGACATAACAGCATCAATAATCGATAAATCAGTTGATGCTGGACAGGACTTAGAGCAGGCCGATGAGACCTTAACAAATTTTCTTACTTAGCAAGGCACTAGTGAGGGACAGGCAGCAAATTTGCCTAAAATCCTAGAATCACATAAAGAAATTCTATTCATGGACTGGCAGTCCCAATTGATGAAAGCGGAGAGAGCAGTTTCTAGATGCAAATTATCCACAAGTAATTTGATTGAATTAATTAACAATACTCTCTATTTATCT